>BQNB010082668.1:0-29261 GCA_026074375.1 Tanacetum coccineum
ATTTTGAGCTTATTTGACAGCTTTTAAAAAGCTGTCAAATAAGCCCCTAGTTATTAGCTTTAATCTCCCCTGGTGCAAAGGGGAGATTTTAAGCTCCTTTTTCTTAAGCTTTAAGAGTACTTAAGCCCAATTTCTTGGCTTATTTTGAGAGCCTATAAGCTCTTATATAAGCCCCTTCAGTTTCAGCCTTTAAAAAGCTTTCTAGATAGCTTATTTTTGAGCTCAAATGAGCCCTTTTCACTGTTTTAGCCTAGTTTAGTATAGGACTGCTTATTTTTCTTTTAAGCTTATTGAGCTTATGTCATAAGCTCATTTGTGCTCCTATAGCTTATTTTGATAGATTGTTAAGTTATTTTGCTTATTTCCTTTTTGTTTGCTTATTTGAGTTAGTAATTATTAGCTTTTAGCCTTTTTAAGCTTAGTTTAGTTTCTGTCAAACATAAGCTCCATTTCAGCTTATTTAGTTTTGGCTTTTAAGTCTTTTAGAGCTTATTTAGTTTAGGATTAAGCCACTCTTTTAGCTTTCTTGTCCTAGTTTAGCTTATTTGTCCCAAATGTCCAATGACTTAGCTTTTTCTAGCCTTTAAGCCCATTTTAAGCATTCTGTCATTCTTAAGCTTATTTTTAAGCTTATTTAAAGCTTTTCATAAAAAGTCGTAGTTGACAAAATTGTTAAGCTCCACGAGCTTAACAACTTTGCTTCACAAAGTTTTTTCCAAAAAAAAAAGAGGGAAAGACAAGGGAACCGGGTGAGCAAGACTCGAACCCGGTACCCCTCGATACGATCCCTCTTTTATAACACACATACCGCTGCGCCCTTGGGTCTTTTTCGTTAAAGACTCAAGGGCATTAATACTTATACACGTTTTGAGCTTGTAAGCTTATAAGCTGTTACAGCTTATTACGTGCTTATTTTTAAGCCAATTTTGTGTTTCTTATTTTTCGTAGATTAATCATAGTGTAAAGTATTTTTAGAAAAAATTTCATAATTTTTCGAAATCGTTTAGTATTTTTTACAATTTAATTTAGTTAAAAGTTTTAAAAATTCATAAAAAATACAAAAATTATCAAAAAAATATTTTTCTTTTTTAGAAAATTTTATTTTGTCATATAGTTTGTAGGAAAAATATAAAACTTTTCGTAGGGTCATTTTTACAACTTTTCATTTTTTAAAGAGCGGTCCGGGTGCGGGAATTTGTCTTGACTCGTTTTTGGGTCAAACGAACTCCGTTTTCGGTCTAGTCTTTTTTATTCTTCGTTATTTGTTCCCTAGAGTAGTTTAGAAGCAAAAATTTCTTCGTAGGGTTAATTTTAAAGATTTTAGGTTTTAGCCCCTTTGTTCGGGATTCGTGCTCTCGTTTTCTAGCTTAATTTCATAATTTTTAGGTTTTTCTTAAACGTTTTTGTTTGTTATTGTTTAATTTAACTTTTCCATACTCTCAAATCAATTCTCTCCTTCAAACTCAAATCTTCGACTGTATCGATTCTCCAGTCCAGCCTCGTTGGGGATAAACGACCCGGGAAAATTCTATACTACTTCTCGGTATCATTGATTGTGTTTCAGATTACACTTACTATATATATTTTATATTTTATTATATATTATATATATTTTAAGGTGTAGTTTGGACGGATCACAAAGCTTCGAATCAAATGGAGAAGATCTTCCAAATCTTTCAAGATTTACGCTTCGACATTAGCTTCGCAGATGCTTTACTTTTGATGCCAAGATTTGCTCCTACGATTAAGAGTTTGCTTATGAATAAGGAAAAGTTGCTTGAATTAGCTAAGATACCATTGAACGAGAATTGCTCGACGATGCTCCTTAAAAAGCTTCCCGAAAAGCTTGGAGATCCCGACAAGTTTCTTATTCCATGTAATTTCCCGGGAATGGATGTATGTCACGCCTTTGGCGTCTTGGCTCGAGCATAAATTTTATGCCTTTCTCATTTGGAAAATGCTTTCTTTACCACAAAAATTAACCAACTCGGATGGACTTTCACTAGAGTTGCGGGATCGATCCATAACTCATTCCTAAAGGACTGCGAAGGTTTTGTCAAAGTGGGAAAGTTCCACTTTCGTATCGACTTTGTTTGTTTTAGATTTTAGAGCCGATCCTCGAGTACCTCACATACTTGGGGAGATCCTTTTTGTGGGACGGTCTTGCCATAATGATGGTTTTAGAGAAAGAAATAACCCTTCGGGGGTTGTTAACGGAGCCATACAATTTAATCTAGATCTAACTACGAGATACTCCTTACAATTGATTAAGATCGGTAATACCAGAAATTGGGACATCACTTGATGAAGTTTGTGAGGAGTATACTCTGGAATTGCTAGGATTTTCTAATAAATCTTCGGGTGGCAATCCCACCCCGACGTCTGAGCCTCTTACTTCCGAATTCATTTTAGAATAGATCGAGGCTTATCTCAAGGTTGATTCGATTTCACCGGAAATTGATCATGCTGATTGCGATCCGGAGGGAGATATTTGCTTAATTAAAAAATTATTAAATAATGACCCGTTTCAACTCCCTCTGATGGACCTAAAGCAATGAGAAATAATCAAGGCAAAACCTTCAATTGAAGAGCCTCCGGAATTAGAGTTAAAAGATTTACCATCTCACTTGGAATATGCTTACTTAGAAGAAAACGACAAGTTACCAGTGATTATTGCAAAAGGTTTAAAAGATGATGAAAAAGATGCTCTCTTAAAAGTGCTTAAATCACATAAACGGGCCATTGCATGGAAAATCACCGATATCAAGGGTATCGACCCTCGTTTTTGTACATACAAAATCTTGATGGAGGATGATTACAAACCCATAGTTCAAAGTCAAAGACGGGTTAACCCAAAAAATTACGAGGTAATAAAAAGGAAGTCCTAAAACTTCTTGATGCCGGAATGATTTACCCGATCTCCGACAGCCCATGGGTTAGTCCAGTACATTGTGTTCCAAAGAAAGGAGGAATAATCGTTGTTGCTAATGAAGAGAATGAATTAATTCTGACACGTTTAGTTACCTGGTGGAGAGTTTGTATCGACTATAGGAAATTAAATGAAGCGACTCGAAAAGATCATTTTCCATTACCATTTATGGATCAAATGTTTGAAAGATTAGCGGAATGAGTTTTATTGTTTTCTAGATGATTTTTGGGGTATTTTTAATTACCCAAATAGATCCCTAGGAAAAGAGAAAAAACTACTTTCACATGCCCCGTATGGAACATTTGCGTAACGTAGCATGCCAATTTGGCCTTGTGTAAGTGCTTCCTCGGTACTTTCCAACGATGTATGATGGCCATATTCCATGATATGATCGAAAAGACTATGGAAGTATTTATGGATGATTTCTCGGTTTTTAGGGATAGTTTTGACTCATGCCTCTCCAATTTAGAAAAGATGCTGAAAAGGTGTGAAGACACGAATTTAGTTCTTAATTGGGAGAAGTGCCACTTTATGTGTAGAGAAGGAATTGTGTTAGGACATAAAATTTCGAAGTCGGGAATTGAGGTCGATCGTGCTAAAGTCGATGTTATCGCTAAGCTCCCTCATCCGACTACCGTAAAGAAATAAAAAAAAAAAAAAGGTGTTAGGAGTTTCTAGGTCATGAGTTTTTACGTTGTTTTATACCAAGACTTTTCCAAAATAGCTAGACCGATGACTCACCTTCTTGAGAAGGAAACACCGTTTGTGTTTTCTAAGGATTGTATTGATGCTTTCGAGACTCTTAAAAAGAAGCTTACCGAAGCTCCGATCTTAGTTGTCCCAGATTGGAACCTACCTTTCAAACTTATGTGTGATGCAAGTGATTTCGCGATTGGTGCGGTTTTAGGACAACGAAAGATGAAGCACTTTCAGCCTATACATTATGCTAGTAAGACAATGACCGAAGCTCAAATTCATTACACTACGACGGAGAAAGAAATGCTTGCCGTAGTGTATGCTTTTGAAAAGTTTCGGCCATATCTTGTCTTATCTAAAAGCATAGTGTATACGGATCACTCGGCTTTAAAGTACCTTATGAATAAACAAGATGCCAAGCCGAGGTTGCTCCGGTGGGTTCTTCTCCTAATCTAGATTTGCATATCTCACATTCGTGATAAAGAACTGAAGTTGATGAACGTCTCGTGGACGTTCTTTAATATAGACTTGGAATCATCACAAGGGATGTGTTAGAAAATAAAGACATAAATGAAAATTTTCCTTTAGAGACTCTTGGTGTAATATCTAGTGGAAGTACCCCATGGTTTGCGGACTTTGCAAATTTCCATGCGGGGAATTTTATCATCAAAGGAATGACGACTCAACAAAAGAAGAAGTTTTTCAAGGACGTTAAACATTATTTCTGGGACGATCCCTATCTTTTTCTTGTTGCGGATCAAATCATTTCGAAGGTGTAAGCGATGGGCAGAAGTAATGATATCCTCAAAGCTTGTCATGAAGGACCCACAGGGGGCCATCATAGTGCCAATCTCACCGCTCGAAAAGTATTTGATGCCGGTTTCTTTTGGCCTACCATATATCGAGATGCCCATACTATGATCAAATCTTGTGAATGATTAGGGTTAGTTTAGGGTTATGATCATGCATGTTGCATGTTAGGTTTTGTGTTAGAACATGATTTAGAGTTGAGCAGAATTTAAGTTTGTGTTCAACTGATGATATCTAGATCTTGGAAACGTGTTTTGATATGATTCAAGAGCCTAAATTGTATTTCAAAGAGTTTATTTTTCAAAAAGTCTAGCCTCGAATGATTTGGAGTTCTGGAAGTTGGTTAAATATTGGTTACAAGAAAAGTTGTCAAAACAATAAATACGGGTTAGAATTAGGTCATGTTTGGGAGGGTAAAACCCTAACTTACAGTGATTAGGTTCTATATGTATGTAAAGAAACTCTAGAAGGATAGCTTCTGATTATGTGTCTAAGTATGGTAATTAAGGCCATACATTTTAGTGTGCAATCAGATCCGAATTGGGACAGTTTTGAAGTTGGATTTTATTTGGGATAATTGCACATATAATGAGTGGTTGGGAATCACAAGGTAGTTAGTAAACTCATAAATGAACTTAGGTGATTTTTGGTATATTTATGAAGGTCTGTAAGTAAGGGTTTTGAGTTAGTAAAGATACACTAAAATTCTGCTGAATAAATTGTAGTTAACTAGTGTAAAGTGTTAATGAGGTGGTTAAGTTTGGGCATGGTGTTGGGGTGACCCATGATGGTTAATAAAACCCTTAGACATCTATCATATGTGTATTACATGGACTAAAGCTTTTTTGCTTGGTCGCGTGTTACCGTGTTTATTTATTTGTATAGTTTTTTTATTCCAAAGAATGGGCATCTTTTCTTAAAAGGAAACAAATTTGTGCAAATTTTGCTTGTATATTGTTGTTTTGTCATTTGTGAGTGTAGGTATGGAATATTGCTAAAAATCACAAGGTATACGGTCAAAAACTGGATAAATAAACACGAACACGGGAAGGATAGAGTGCACCAAGAGCCGGAAGTTTCCTAGCAAAAAGGTCAACAAAGTCAACTTTGGTCTACCCTTGGTTAACCTAACAAATGCCAAAAAACCCTCTAAATTACCCAAAAGAGCCTTATTGGTTAAATTCTTTTCACTAATAGTCTCATTAAAATATTATCAACGGTAGTCATTAACCACTTAAGGGAGAGACTAACGGTCGTTAAAACTTTTTTTAACCAAATAAATACCCTAAACCCGTGTTACTCCAGCCCAATACAAATTACCTATGGCCCATCTTCTTTTTTATAAAAGCCAAGTTAACTACCAGGTTTCCCTGAGGTCAATCACAAATGATTTATAACACATGGGGGCGGGAGGGAAAAATAATAGTTTTTACTGTTATTGTCACCGTTCCCCATTTTATTTAATCACCAAAGATTAAACCCTGTTTAAGTACAATTAACCCTTTTAGATGATTATGAAGCAAGCAATGACGAATTTAGATTGCCAGGTTGGCGATCCCAAGGCCAATCATTGGCTAATGGGACGTGTAAGGTTTTGGACGGCTATGATCAATGAGGAGAAGGGCAAATCATTAATTAAGGGTTGAGATTAGAAGCAAGGGGAGCGTCTAAGGGTCTGGAAGCTTCACTTTTGGCCTATAAAAGGATCCTTTCACTTACAGGATCGGGGAGTAGTTTTGAGTAGTAGCTTGTCGTTTAATTTTAGCTTATTTTTCATGTAATTTCAGTTTTTTAGTTAAATGTAATTTCCCTTTTCAAAGTTTGTACTCATTTCATCCTATTAATAAAAGTTGTTTTCATTTAAGCTCAATTGTCAATTCTATTTTTCACCTATTTGCACTAATAATTTGAATAAGCTCTTATTTATTGTTCTATAAGCTCAAATTGTCATAAGCTACATAAAAGCTCTCAATACTTGAAAACTCAATGAAATTGGATGGCTGCTTTGAGTTTTCAAGTTGGTAATAGTGCTTGAGGGTCAAGCCTTAGGATTAGACTAGGTATTGGAATTAAGCTTAAGCTATAAGCTTAAGCTAGTTGTTTAAGCTCTATTAAGAGCAATTACCTCTGTTTAGCTGAGGTGTGAGGTACACTTCTCTTTAAATTTTTAGTTTTAACTTACTTTTCATAATTTAGCTTATTTTTGCATATTAGCTTAAAACTTGCTTATTAATTGCTTATTTCTATTTAATCCTGTTAGTTGTGCTCTCTATAGTTTATAGATGCTTATTATGTTTGATTATTAGTTTTAATTCTTAGTTTCTTATAATCTGTCATAAAAAAGTAAAAAAATCAAAAATATTAGTATAGCTCAGTTAGCTTATTGTTCTGGTTTTTGTATGCTT
Organism: Tanacetum coccineum; assembly: GCA_026074375.1. Taxonomy (NCBI): domain Eukaryota; kingdom Viridiplantae; phylum Streptophyta; class Magnoliopsida; order Asterales; family Asteraceae; genus Tanacetum; species Tanacetum coccineum. The sequence goes on from BQNB010082668.1 coordinate 6,841, forward strand.
AAATCTGCTTCATTAGGTTTGTTTAATGCTATTTGATATCTGGTAATTGAGTTTTATTCATTAATTTTCATTTTGATAAGCTAAATATGGAATTTATGAGTTTAAGGGGGTGTTTGGGTCAAGCAGCACTTACCATTTGGTTTCTTAAACTTGTTCTTAATTTCATCATAAGGTTTATTAAACTGGGGTATGTGAGCTTAGTAAGGCTTAATCTAAGTTTTCAATAGTTTGCTAGTAGTTAAGTTTGAAGCTGCTAGTATTAGTATAACCTCATAAGTGTTTTAAGATCTAGTCAATTTTAGCTTATTAGTATTGCTCTCTTTGCTTTTAGTTTAGTATTTTTAAAGTATAAAATTCAGTTCCTTAGGTCTACACTCATCGTTTTAAGCTTTTAGCATTTATATGCCAACTGCATCAGATAAGGAAAATAGACAAAAGACCTATTTCTAGCTTAATTTTCTAGGGGTATAAGTAGTTTTTAGGTTTTAAAATTCAAAGCACAAGTAGATTTTAGGTCACTTTCAATTTGTTTCAGCCTATTTTGCTTTTAAAAATCATCTTGTTATCTGTTTTTAAGCTCAAAAATAGCTATTTGCCTTTTGAAAATCAAAAACATACTCAGCTCCTACTGAGTTAATAAGCAGTTTTCATTTAGAATTTCCATTGTTCATTTAAATTTCAAAATGTTTTTCAATTATTATTTTAAGTAGTATTTTAGGTACTCTTTTTAGTGTAATAAGCCACAAAGTACATAGTTTCCTTTAGGCTTATTGTAATAAAATAGCTCAAAAGTTGCCCTTTTGGATTGTTTGGGGTTAACAGTTTTTGGTCAAAGAGCTTATTGAGGATTTCTAGCTTTAATAGCTTATGTTTTTGTTTTAGTTGTTGTTTAAACTAGCTTATTAGGTTAATGTTTAGTGGTTCATAGCTTATTTAGGTTAGGTTTTAGCTTATTTAGTCTTTTCATTAAAAAACCAAAACATAGTTAAAATAACTCAGGTAGCTTCTCATTTCACTTTTTCAGTGTTTATTTTTATAGAATTTCGTAAAGTTATTATTGTGGTAGTTTTAAGTAGGCTTATTAGCCGAAATCTTTAAGGTTAGGTAGAATTAACTGATTTGCCCATAAGGTTCATTAGAGTACTTAAATTAAGCTCCTAAGTTGCCTGTTCAGGCTTTGGTGGTTTGCAGAATTGTAAATGTATTGTTATTTTCAGCCTTATTGGCCCTTTCTTTGCTTTTTTTCAGTTATAGACTTGGCTTTTTAGTATAGTTTTAGGTCACTTATAGCTTATTTGGTTCTAGCTTTTACTTATTATAGTTCTAGCTTATTTGGTTTTGATAAAAAGTAAAAAAAAAATCACAAACATGCAAAGTGAGTTCTATCTGTTTAAATAAGCTCTTTTCATCTTATTTAAGAGTTTTCAAAAAAAAAGTTGTTTTTACAAAAAAGTTTCCTTATAAGCTGATTTACAAGTTTGCTTTTGAAAGTTTTTGCAAAAAGTTAAAAGGGGAAATTGGGAAGTCAAGGGTGAGCAAGGCTCGAACCCTTGACCTCAACCAACCTCTACCCTTTATAACGTCTCAACACACCACACTCAAACCATCTCTGCCCTTGGGTCTTTTCTGTCTACCTTTCTTTCTTTTATTCTTTTAACACCTCTTTGAGCTCATAAGAAAATAAGCACTTCGCGTGCTTAAATGCTTTTTAGCTTATTGAATTACGATTTTTAGGTTTTTATATTTTTCCTGCATTCTTTAGCACTTAAGCAATTTTTAGTATTTTTCTTAAATTTTTTATTTCAAAGTGTTACATTTTTCGTGAATTAATTTTTGTTTATTAAACTTTAAAATCATAAAAAAGATAGAAAAAAATCCAAAAAATCATTTTCTTTTTTATAAAATTTTTTTCTTTCTTATTCTAGGCTCTTAGGTTGCAATTTACTTCCGTATATGTATAAGTATTTCGAAAGTTCAATTTTTAAAGAACGGGATTCGATCCCCATTCTCGTTTTCTTTGTTTTTAACTCAAATTACTCCTGGTTTAGAATTTCCTTAGCATTTTACTTTTAAATAGTCATTTAGGATAAGAAAAAGTTTTAGAAGCATTTAGGCTTTAATTTTATTGTTATTGTTTATTTGTCGGGTGTTACTTTTATTTCCCGTTATCGTTTTTGCGTTGTTAGATTAATTGTGCCTTTGTTTGCTCAATATTAGGATTTAAGATAAAACAAATCATCTTCGAAAAACAACTTTCAAGTCATGGTCACCAAATAACAAAATGAGTCTACCAATTTCATAAGCCTTTGGGAAAAACGATCCGGTTATTCATTACCGGTTTTGAACGTGCTTGTAGTATTTTGTAATGATTTTTCCTTCTACCTTTGTCCTCAAGGGTTTAGTTTTGGATTTTTTTTTACTTTATATTATTATTCGTATTAAAAAACTATACACCAAGTTTTTTTTGGGCGCTGCCGAGGTTTTGTGATTAAGTATTCCTTCGTGTGCATTTGTAGATCGTGTGATTTGGAGATCCTTCATCTTCGGAAAAGTTACGCTTTTGAGAAAATCAAAATATACAAAAAAAAAAAATTAAATATAAGGTTAAAAATATATTTTTCTTTTTCTTTTTAGTATAAAGTAGGAGATTAATAAATAATACCCAAAGAATAACAAAAATAATTGCTCTTTCGGATTCTTTCGATTTTTCTTGTGAATTCGTGAATATATGAAATAAAAAATTTTATACAAAGTTGGTTTAAAGAACACAACAAATAATACTTTCAAATGATTAGTATTATTCCATCAATATAGAGTTCCGAACCAAAGATTCAAAAAAAAATCAAAAAATTTACCGTTTGTGGCACTTACGAAATAAGGAGCACCGCTTTGGTAAAATTTATTTTTCTTTAAGAGAGTTACTTTAAGTTTGTGAGTTATTCGGTAAACAAAAATATTTACTTTTCTCATTTCTCATTTCATTGTTGGTTTTGGGATTGCGCAATAGAAATTCCAATCTTTCCCAAATAATTCAAACGTAAATTGATGTGGACGTCGAAATAGTGGACGTGCTCCAAACGTATGTCGAACACGAGCTTCGTTACTTTCAGTTAAAGTTGCACCAATGGTTGGAACGTACATGGAAGAGCTATCAGTGCACCCGGAAAGGAGTATGGAGAAGAAGAACTATATCTTTTTACCAGAAATTATTGCGGATCATTTTGAGATTAAAATCGAATTTTTGACAACTAGTTCAAGGCTAAACCAGCTTCACGGTTATGAGAGGGAAAATCCCCATGCTCATATCAATAGTTTCAAAAGGATTACCTCAACTTTACGATTTAGAGATGTGCCGAACGATGTTATTAAGCTTATGATGTTTCCATAAGCTTGGAGGGGAACGCAAGTTTGTGGTACGAGAATAGAACCACCTAAATTCGATCGTGATTGGGAGGATCTTCGTAACTAATTTGTGAATCATTCTTTCCCTCCCTTCGAAAACCACTACTTAAAGAATGAAATTTTCGTTTTACACAATTATTTTCAAGGATGCACTTTTAGTGAAGCAAAGGATACGATTTAAGGATTCTAAAAGGTATATATTTTCTGAATTATAATTTTCTTGTCGCTAAAAAGGGATCACATCCCTCATGGATTTGGAGTAGCTTGCTTCATGGTCGTGATTTTTTGTTACATGGTTTAAGATGGCAAGTTGTAAACGGTTGAAACATTTCTTTCTGGACACATAAGGGGGTTTCTTTTTCTAAAGATTTTTATATTCGCTCACCTCTCGGACCTTTCCATAATGGCAACACTGTTGCTAATTTTATTGAGGACGAAGAGTGGAATGTTCGTCTGTTGCGTGAGCATATTTCGGCTACTGAAGCCGAAATGGTCTTGCAAATTCCAATCTCACGTACTGACTCTACGGACAAGCTCGTGTGGCACTTTGACCCCTGATAGGTGTAAAATACACATATCCGTTAACACCAAAATGACCCTAAATGACCAAAAACATACTAAAAATGGCAAAGATATGTTTGTTTTTGTGATTTGTGTATGCAGGTACGGATAAGACAAAAATCACAAGAAAACCGTCAAAAACGGGCAAACACAGACACGATAACGGAAGAGCACAAAAGAAGCCGGGAAATCAAGCCAAAAAAGTCAAAGCTCTCAGTCAAACCACAAAAGGACAAAGATCCAAAGTTACAAATCTAGTCCCTCAAGTTTCCAAAGTTACACAAATGGTCCTTGAAGTCTAAATGGGCCCATTATCCATAAAAACCTCACCCGGATCCAAAGCCCAAAACAAAAGCCCAATATCCAACCCATAACTCTTTTATATAAGTCTGGGGGCCAATTCTGCCATGATTGAAAGTTATTTAATACTACGACTTTCACCTAACAAATACAAGGGCCATTCTTGCCAATACCCCAAAGTATACCTGTTTTTTTTACCAATTCAGTTAAAATGAAAAAGGGCGCCAAGAACCTCATTACTATTCATCGTCTCCTTCGCCATTTAACCCCGGGTAAAACAAAGGGCTTTTACTAATTAAAGGGCAAGATGGGTAATTCAATGGCTCAAATACATCTTGGCAGAGTTATACATCATCATACTTACCTCCTTGGTCTATCACATCAAAGAATGACACGCTGGCAGGAGTAGAAGCACAAAGAATGATGGGTTTTGTACTTAAGGCACTCACAATAGAAGCACAAATGTCTCAATCATGGATTGCCACGCTGGCAATCCGTGTGAGCTCATAAGTGATCCAACGGCTCAGGATTATCCTCCAATGATTGGAAGAATAGATGACAGAGATTGATGGGAGCGTAGGTAGCCCTCAAGAGGCTAGAAGGTTCACTAAGAGGCTATAAATAGACACACATTTTACACATACACCAGGTAGTTAGCTCTTTATTTTTTTTAGCTTAATTTAGTTTAGCTTATGAAATTTTCATGTATTTTCTTTAAATTCCTATTGTAAGTTGTTTACCTGATTTTGGCGGGATAGTCAGATTATTAACTTTTCATGAGCTTTTTTAATTTTTTCCCCTTTTTAAAATGTAATTTTCTTAGCTTTTGTTTGTTTTAGTTTTAATAAGTGTTTAATCTATCCACTAACACTTAATTGTATTATAGACTTTTGAGTTATCGTTTTTTCTAATTAGTATCATTAGTATATCGTCCAATTTTTTAAAGTCCATATGTAATGAGAAGTTCTATCAATAATGGATAGAATTGTTTCTCTAACTGAACTTTGTTCTTTTTCACACACTCATAAAAATATCTCTTATTTTTCATATTTTCAAAAATTGATTTTACTAGACATTTGTGTCCTCATTAATTAAGACTAACTTTTAAGAGGACTAAATTTCCAAGGCCCCGATGCAACCTTCTGGGTTATAGTTCTTCTAATAACTAAATGTGAAGTGAGATTCAATTAGTTCCAATATACAATTCCAAACTTGCCAAAATAAGTCACAAACAGAGACTCTATCCGTGCTTAACATAATTTTCCACTTATAAGATTATTTAAATGGTGTGCAACACGAAAAATTTAACGCGGTACTTATGGATCAAAGTTGGAGGCTATGATAGAATATTGAGAAGGGGACACTTTTTCGAGTTCGCACATCTATAAGGACATAATTGTTTGGCGCATTTATTACGGATATGTCTTAATTACAAGCCGGATGTTGAGCTTGTAGATAAGCTGCATTGAACGTAGAGCGTAATAAAAAAAGCTTCTGTTTAGTCTAGCAAGCATTTTGTTAAAGTTTTCTCTTGTTTCGACTCATTAATCACAGTCTTCCCATAATCTTTTATTTTATTTGTTGTCCCTAGTGTCATTTAAATTCTTTACAGCTTTATGTTATTGTGCTAATCAGTCATTTATAAACTATTGCTTTCTTTTATGTTTGTCTGCTTATATATGTTCCCATTATATTGTTTTTAAGAGCTTTTAAATAGTAAAATTTTTTCATCATTTATTTTGGCTTTAATAAATTGCAATGTTTTATAAACGAACGACTATCGAAAAGCACTTAGCATTTGTAAAATCTAAGATCGACTTAAGAGTTCTATATGAGCCAATATTAAAAAATCATAACTCTACACCCCCCATGAAAAAATAACCTACACCAGCCCCCGAAGAGAACAGCAATAGTGTAGACCCATATAAACTGAATTAAAGCAGACTTTTAAAGAAAATTTGTTTGATTTTATGACAACCCTCAACCCCTGTTTAGGTGTAGTAGTTAAAAAAAAGCAAGTGAATAATCCTAGGTGGTAAAGTTTTCTAATTAAGATAAGTGACACCAATTTTAAATATCATTACGCATTATATGCATACACTTACAAACGAACCAGGCGAGAAATGGCCATCCTCAAGAAGAGTCCCTATCCCCAATAATACCCACCACCGTTAAAACAACACTGATTTGTTAAACAACCTCCTAAGTAAACAAAGCCCATGAACAATCCCAAACAAAGCTCTATCCGGAAACAACAAACCAGATGGGGAAAATGAAGGCGCAACTACAGTGGCCCCCAACCACACAGAAACCCAAGAATGCAACTTCGTATACGAAAGTAAGCTGCATAATTCATAACAGCACAGTCGCCACCACCTAAGAAAACCCCCCCCTCCGACACACGACCCAAGACGCTTACCAACACGGACAAGTGCCCACTCAGAAAAGCAAAACTAAAACTACAAAAACCCCGTAGCCCCCCCCACCAAAATCCTAACTACACCCACCCTGACCATAATAAACCCCCGCTCCAAAAAACATCCAAACACATCCCTCCAAATCCAACCTCACCTATCCCCACCTCCTCGCCTCTCCCCACAACCAAACCCCATCAACCAAATACCCCGCATTTTACACCTACTAAAAAAATCTAAAACCCCCCCAAACCCTCTCCCCCTACTCAAAAACTCTTACCCAAAAACCCACACATTAAACCGCAACTAAATGTCAAACACCCCCTCACCCAAAGATCACTCAGAAAATACCGCAAACAAAAAACGCACAAAAGTCTATAAGCCCCCACCACCCCATGCCACCCCACACGACCATCTAACTAACTCAGCCAAAACCAAACGCCAAAAAACTCAATATGAACCAAACCCAACCCCATAAAAAAAAACCCAAACAATAAAAAACACCACCGACTACAAAACTACCACAAATAAACTATACCAATTAACTGCCCCCCTACCACCGTCCCAACCCAAACCAATACAAGCCCCCCCATCCTCACCCCGGTTGAGATCCAAACAAACATGTCCATAAAACTGACCCCTAAAAAATACCCCTCTCAACAAAGAATCTCAAACACCACTCCCAACACCTCAACCGAAAAGTATAAACTAATAATAAACCCCACTGCAACACGGAACTGGCCCATAAAAACTGATGTAACCATCTAAAAACAAAACTTATTACTTAAAACTCAACAAACTAACTAAAACCCAACCCCCCCCCCCCCCCACCCAACCCCACACCACCTTACTCCAAAACCAAACCCTCAAAAACCCCATAAAAACCAAAACTCCTCCCCAAAACTCCCCATACAAAATCAGGATTCGATAAAACCGACGCAACAAAACAAAAATCCCAAACCAAACCCGGACGCCACCCCATCAAAGCCCACCCGGATAACCCAACGCGACCAACCCCCTACCCGCCCAACGATGCATAAGACTCCCGGTGGCTTGTTTGTAAAAGCCACCGAAGTAAGACCCTGAAGATAAATATTTTACATTAATATTTCAGCAAATTAGATTGCCCAATACTTTTAGCTTAAATCTAGTACACTTGCCAACTCAAAAAACTAACTACACGACAACGTGACCCATCAACGCAACGAGCCCATGTTACACGCCAAACCAACAACCACGACTCTCAACATAATTAAGAAATGTTCACTTCCCATATTACCCCCCCCCCCCTCCCCCCCCCCCCCCCCCCCCCCCCCCCCCCCCCCCACCCCCCCCATATTCCCCTATCTAAACACACAGAAAACCCACCCCACCGACCGCACAAACAACCCCACACAACATAAAAATATAAACCAAAAAACTACCATACCTCAACAACCTCTAAAAACACACATCAACCTCCCCCCCCCTCCCTGAATAAAAAACCCCCCCCTTATTAAACCAAGCACGCTCATCAAAACCCCCCCCCTCCTATAACCACTAGACCCCACCTTAATACCCCTAAAAGGCCCAAATCTTTTATATTAATGCACGATAAAAGCCCCCCTGAACCCCCCATACATTGCCAACGGGCCGAATGTTAACCACCCGCGGGTCAGCACGTGTGCAGCGACCCAATAGTACACCCACGTGTTAATTAATGTGGAGTGTGGAGCACCCCCAGCACGGCGTCAAAAACGTTACACCCATAATTACACCGTCACTACCCCTGATCCCACTTCCCCCCCCGACTTATCGACATGACCCCCTTGCCCTCAGCCAACATCAGAATACCTGCACACGTTCTACAACACATGCCTCGGATCAAAAACAGATCAACCTTATCAGAACCAAAACAACATAACCTCCTTTACCGTCAATTGATCACATAAGGACAAACGCACTAACGCGTGCCATAAAATGCTATAAAACCATCTAATAAGAAATAAACGATTTATTAGGATATAAAAATAATTTCCCTGTCATTCTTTAACGCACTTAAGCAAGTTTTCCAGTATTTTTATCGTTTTAAAATTTAATTTCAAAGTTTTACATTTTCGTGAATAAACTTTGGTTTATATAAAACTAAACTCCCACTCACCCGCTCCAACCAACCCATACATAACACAAAAAACCACCCCAAATACGAAATACACCCAACACACACATTCAACTGTACCCCAAACCAAACCATAACCTACGGTAACTCACTAAATACGCCCGAACCCAAAATCACAGCCCCGAGTCAACGCACACCCTAGACCCCGTTGAAATACCTATCGAAATAAGTATAAACACGCCACCCCTTACCACACTCATGTGCGCCAAACCTACTCCAAAACCAAAACCCCTACCAAACTTCAACTCCCCCTAAAACGCCCCGCCAAACTTTGCATCCAAAAAGTGTACAAAAATCAAAAAAGACGATAACCAAACAATACTCGAACACAAGTAGAAAAGAAACAAACCACGCGAACTCAACTCCCAAATAGTCCATACAAAGCTCACTCAACGAGAAATAAAATACCCCCCAACAACGATCGATCCCATTCAAGCAAATGTCCAAGATAACAAACGAGGTCTCAATTTTTCATAAGTACTTATGGGAAACACCGACCCGTACACACTGTATCCGATAAACGTGTAGTATAATATTTGTAAACTATACCTACAAACGACCATATATGTCCTCAAAACGGAAGTATTTGGTGAATCTCTTTACTTTATATTATTATAACGTATTAAAAACTATTCACAAACGCGTGTATACCGATGTTTATAATAACAAAATAGACACGTATAGCGAGTCACTGACGATAGGCATGTAGCAGTTTTTAGTAAAGCCGGAGCGTACCAACTACCCCGCACTAAAAAAACCCACATAAACTAAAGGAAGTGCACATCATCCCGTTAAGCCCACATAAAAACGTAACCCAATCATATCAACATAGAATTAGTACCCATCCAATTCCACAACATATCCAGCACATGCGAACATACACCCAGAAATAGATCACATCCACCTAAACATACAAAGTAATCCAACACCGCCATGAACCACACAGGTGACACCACATGGCCAGAGCACTCATGGTCCCCTGTAAACGCTGTTCAGCACCCCGCGCGCAAGCGGACGTTAGCAAAGGAGAAGTGTATGAGAGTCAGTCAAGGCAAGCAAAGCCATTCGTGAACCCGCAAACTAAAACGCCAAAATGTCCAATGTCCGAAAGTAAAATGTTATTAAATAAAACTACACAGACAAATCGTGTAACAAGCATAAAGTCCCCGGCTAGCCACAATAAAGTACATCCCCTACACATAAACACCCCCCCCCAGATAAGTCATGAAACCTCCACCAAAACCTGCCACTCGTTCAGGCAGCGTGTAACTCTATACTCACCTATTCACACCATTCCCTACTTACCTCATACTCCGAAACTCTGAACACTCTCCAAACTAACAAATAAAATGTGTGTGCAGTAAGCCATGAACCAGTGAAAAATCAAAGTGTAACATCATACCATCCCCATAAATCTCCAGTCAATGTCCTAAGTGCCAGAACCATCCAACCAAAACCCAGACACCGGCCAATATATGCCCAAAAAGTATCAGAGTAAAAGGTACCAAAATCAAGCCCCTGCCAGACTACACCCAATACAATATCTACCATAAAACGAACACCCACACAATCCCTGCCCCATGAGAATATCAGATGGACCCCAAACACTGTGTGTCACACGCCCCGCCACACGTTTAATACGTCCTTTTGAATGCCGGAGTGAGGAGCCCACACATGAGTCCAATTTGAATGAATTCCTACATGTCTTTCCCCCTTCTTCTTCAAGGGTTTATTATCCAAAAACCTTATGAAACAACCTTTCCCCCCAAGTAATAAATAATACCCTCTTTTCGAGCAATGGAGGTCCATTCATTAGCTTTCCTCCGCCGTGAATCTAGCTAAAGTTTGTTGAAAAGGACAACTAAAGCCGTGTCGCCCATGAATACACCCCAACAACCCCAGCCCCAGGCCACTAAAAAACGCTCACCCTGTAGAAGTGACCACCGTAGCCTACCCTGCCACACCCGCCCCGAATTAAAGTAAAACCCCCAGACCCTATGAGTGAAGCCACGCGCCCTTAGCAAAGAACCCCCCGTAAACCGACACATCCTCCCGCCCACAACACCTGACCGCACCAGAACAACCCCCAACGCCCAAACACCCCCACAACCATCAGTGAACCCACCCCGTCCCCAACATAGCCCTCCCCACCTATTCCCCCAGTAAACGCCCACCTCCCACCTGATTTACAACGACACCACATGCAACTGTAAAACCGAAACCCAGTGACTGTAGTAACCGAAACCCTCATGAAACAGATTAACAAAACCCGAACACATTTTTCAATGAGCTACAAACCTTCCAACTATGAAAATAATGTTAACGGAACCTACCTGTAACAAACCAAACTTATATCGAAACCCTCCAAAAATGAAATAGACAGGAAACCTACAATACAAATACCCACAGATAAATACAACAAATACTCGAAACCTTCCATAACAACCAGATGTAAACTACCGCTGAACTTACCCCCCACCCCCCAACCCATAATATTATAAGACCCCCTCCAAAGTCAACCTCCCCCCCCCTTAACTCCTCCCGCAACCAAACCCCTTGAAACCGCAACCCCCACTATAAAACCCTGCCCCAACCACTTAATGAAACCTCCTTTCGTAAAATCCAAATAACCTCTACTTACGTAAAAAACCAAGAAAACGTTTGACCCTTACGTAAACAACAGTCAGCACCGAAAAACCAAGTAACAAAAGATCTACAAATCAGTTTTTATAGAAAAAGCATTTTAGAATGAACCTAACTCAATGAATCACATTATCAACTGATACAACATGCATCTATCCTAAAAGCTAGTAAAACGTTATACTAAACAAGCAACGAAATGACATACGAAAGATATTTTTTACGCAACTACCAAAACTACAATACGAAAGCTATAATCCCCACCAAAAACAGTTATCAAAACCTTAATATCCTAGCATAACGACCGCACACCCCTGAAACACAAAAACGGCACCCCACCAACCCCCCCCCAGACAATAAAGTACCACAAGCACTAGCCCCCCCACCAAAACTCAGTAACCCCCCCACTCAACAAAACATGCGTAAACCCCAACCCTCCCCCCCCACCCACACCCCACCACCCACACACACCAACGCCACCTACTGTTCATCCAAACGACGCATAGACTAACGACCTTAAAACCCGCGACGGAACAGTCGAAAAGAATCACGAACCCCCCACGCCCCACGCCAACACTCCACCGGTTATCACACACCCCCCCAATAACAACATATCCAGAAAGTGGTCCACTACTACCACCAGTGCCCCCCGCTACCCCCACCCGCCTCACTCCACCTCTAAAAAAAAACCACCAAAACACCCCAAAAAACCATACCCCCTCTCCCCGCCCATTTTCTTCCTCCTATCCAACCCCACCCCATACACCTTCAATACACCCTCCCGCCAACCTACCCATTCTACAAACACACCAACCAAAATCAACACACCACTACACAAAAACCACCCAAACTACCCCCCAAGTGACCCCGCCAACCACCACTTATTAGCCCCCGCTATCCAAACAAACCCAACACCAAACACACAACCCCCTCACCCCCACCATACCCCCACACCCACAAGGCCCCCTACCAATCACCAAAACCACCCATACCAACCCCCTCTACGCCAACCCCTATTAACCAATACGTACCACCAGCCCAGGACATACCAAGATAGACTTTATTACATTATAATTTCTAATAAAACTATAAAACTAATTAAAACTATACAAAGACCAATTCATATAATAATAAACACTTTTCTTAAACCTAACAATTAAAAGTGTTAATTGTCGTAATAATGAAATGGTCTTAATTATAGTTTTAGTTTTAGTTAAGTTTTATTTTTACGAGACGAATACCCGTGCATAGCGGCGGAAATTCCTAGCGGTAACTAGTTGTAGTGATAAAAAGGTTTATGGGTTATAAACGGAAAATAATAAAAGTTTGATGGTTCGGAGATTAAACATAATGTTTTGAAACCCGGTTCAAATTAGCTTATCCAAAAATTCACCAGCTATGTTATAGTGGCGACGACAGTGGCAGCTAATTAGTATGAGCTTTTAGTGAGTTTTTTGCCCATCAAATGTGTAAGTTTTTGCTTGACCAGAAGTATACAGTATACACAGCTTTACATATCTACATTAACAAAAGATGTTAGCCCAAATGATGTTGACGACGTAAATAAAGAAATTGTTACCCAGTCTAAATGAAAAGTTGTTTGTTTTAGTGCTTGATTTTCTATTTTTCCTTCTCAATTTTCTGTTTTCCTTTTTGGATTTAACTTTTCATATATCAAAATATGTGTTTATAAAAAAATATGCTTTTACCCATGTGTTCGGCGACATTGGTGTATAGTTTTTGACAAATCACGGTTTACATCAATATCTATATGTGTGTTTTTTTAAGGCAACCATGTGGCTGTGTTTTTTTTATAACAATTTTTTAAGACAACCATGTGGCTCAATGACATTTCAACGATGATAGTCAAAGTGTCCAATGAATTTTGTTTTCAACTTTATACAGGGTCACAAATATTTTACTAAAAAGATTTTTTTATTTATGGTGATCAAATATATAGATATCCAATATTCCAATATGTTATAGCTACACAAATTAAATAATTTTTAATGAATGGTTGTCCTAGTTCCTTATAAATAATTAATATAGCACATGTTCATGTCTTCATTTAAATAACTTTTTGTGTGTGTCCATTAAACAATAATTCTTTATATTATCATGTCCTTGTGTCTAAAAAGAAGTCTTATATCTCGGCTCCTACTCAAATTATTCATCTTTATAAAAGTTTCAGCTTTCTCGATTCCTTATGATATAAATTATATTTTATTTCAACTACTTTATCATATTTTCAGTTTTCCATGTTCCCTATAATTCAAATTTTTCACTTTGGAAAGACCATAAAATTAAAAAAATTCGCTTTCAACTTCTTTCAAAATTTCAATAACAAACCGAATTAAAATATACAATCTTTCAAGGTAAGTTTTTTAAATGAGCATCAATGATAACCTTTTTTACATTTTGACGACGTCAATTTCACCTTCAATGTAATACCGCAAATTTCAAGTATAAACACTTTTCAAAATTCGCATTCAAAACTAAAATCTCTTAAAACCAAAATCAGTTCAAAAACTTTACAAAATCTTTATATCTAACAAAAATTACACAAACTTTATAAGAAATTTACACCAACTTTGTATCAAAGTTTACAAAAAAAATATATAAAAATCTAGAAAGATCTTACAAAAACTTTGAACAAAAAACCCAACGAATATCCCGGCAGCAGCTTCCGGTGGCATCAGCGGCGATATCGAAGATTCCTAAACGGCACCTAAAAAAACAGTTAAATCGGTTACAAAAAATCCAGAACTGCAAAACATATATCCAGATCGAAAAAATTCTTACAAAACCTTAAACAATATTAAAAAAATGTTTATAACAAAAAACATATTAAAAGATCCTCACCATGCGAACTTGGTAGATCTACAAACAGAATTGGACAAATATGCTTAGATTTACAAATAAAAGCAAATAAATAATTATATTTAAAGAGAGACCTTCTGGTGACAGCTTGTTGATGTGGTTTAGTAGCAGCTTCATGGCAATACATATACAAAGATGGTTAAATCCATATTAAAAAACAAAGAATAGTTAGATACGTTATGAATAACAAAAAAATGGTGAGATCTAAAAAAATACAAAAACCTTTTGGTGGTGGGTTGGCGGTTGTGATGTGGTGGTGTGGTTCGGGTGGTTGGCGTACGGTGGGTGGCGGCTGTTACATGGTTGTGTTGATTGTGGTGGTTATGGTTTCTCTTAACAAATCCAAACACTAAACAACCATATATTCATATAAAGGATCTAAAACAAAGAACCTCAATCAACTGAAGTTACCAAAACCGTTCAAAACCCCTAAAAACACACTGAAACCACCTAGCACACCGAAACCACCTAGTCTACCAAAACCATGATCATTAGCTTGGCAAACGGCGAGGACAATAACGGCGGCAGTGAATGTGGGCTTGGGCGAATGAGTTGTTGTGTTTGTTTTTAAAGAGAGAGAGAGTTTGACTGAATGAGTTGGTGTGTTGGCTTTTATATGAGTATAGATATAGACATGCATTAGCATTCAATCAAATCAATAATTAGCATTCAATCAAATCAACAATTAGCATTCAAATCTTCCTCCATGTACGTGCGTTTTATTTGCCAGCCATTCGCACTTCCTTAAATAAAATGCGGTATAGATTGGTTTACGTTATTTAATTGGTTTTCATATTTCCTTATATAGTTTCAAGTTTCAATTTCTACTCTTTTTAAAATTAGGTGCTAAATGATTTATAATGTAGTACAGATAGAGGGTCAACCTAGGTATTAAAATGTTTTCATAGATGAGTCAATCATGAGATTAAGTTTTTCAGTTTTAAAGGTATTAAAATGTTTCCATAATATGCGTATGCGTACAACTGTTATATGCGTACAACCGTTATTATGCGTACAACCGTTATATGCGTTTCAGCATTAATTTTTTGAGTTTTAAGTTTTCAGTTTTCAGTTTTCAAGGATTGGGGCAAAATGCTTTATATGTGGTATAGATTAATGATGTAATAATACTTAATGGGTCAAGTAATTAAAATTAGCCCATTAAGCTTACTTAGTTAGAGATTAAGAGAATAAGATAGTGTTAGTCAAACACTATAAATACCTTCCATTACAAGAAGGGAAAGTAAGTAAATGAAAAGAAAAAACAAACACTCCTCTTGTATTCCCTCTATTTTTCTTAATACATTTTCCTTTTTTATTAATCCTTACTTCCTCTTTATAAATCTCTACAAGCTTAACTATTAACAATGTGTAATACAATTACCTAAAGTGTGACCTAATAAGTGGTATCATTCGCCACTAGAGACTTAAGAGTGTTCGGTTCGTGTGAAATCATTGTGGTTCGTAGTTTATAGAAGAAGAAGAAAATAGACGTATATGTTTCATGTTTAGTTCGTATATGGCACGTGGTTCGTATATGTTCGTATTTGAGGTTGTTTGAGATAAATTCGATTGGTATTGTTATGCCTTGGTAAATTTGGTTGAACGAATTTGATGAATTTCGGTTGATCGAATTTTGTGTAGAAGTGATCTAGATCGTGTTTTACTAGATAAGTTTGGATCGAAATTGTTTCAAAAAGATAAAATGCATTTTAGTCTAATTCGATTATAATTTTTGTGCTTAAAATGTTGATAAAGTGATAAAAAGCGAGAAAGATGTTTTGATCAAATTGGATTCATAGTGTTTGAATCAAATACGATCATAAAACCGTTTTATAGAGTTTGTTAGAATTTTGATCGAGAAACTCTTTTGATAGAAATTGATGAAATTCAATTGTCTAATTGTTTCGTCCGAGATTAATATGAATCTCTATAAAATTTGGGAATTTCTTATTGGGGAAAAAACATTTTGGTCTCGAGGTTTTTATTTACATCCGATATTTGTTGTAATCGATAATAGGTGTTATTTCAGTTCGATAACCGTTTTTGGATCAAGTTTTAAAAGTTCGACTCACCAATTGTTTTTTGATCGAAATTGGGTATTTTCAGTTCTATAACCGTTTTATAATAAAATTTATGTAGATTCGATGCTACAACTGCTTGAATCGAAATCCTTAAATTCAATTTATCTAATGTTCGATTAGACTTGAATTTCGATTGGAGTTGTAATTTTGGTTGGGATACAAATTTCAACTTAGGCTAATTACGATTGTAATTTGAATTTCGGTTGGATCTGAATTTCGATTCATAAGGCAATTTCGGTTGTAGTTGAATTTCGATTGATAAGGCAATTTTGGTTGTAGTTGAATTTCGGTTGGATTTGAATTCCGGCTAAAGATAATTTTGGTTGTATTTGAATTTCGGTTGGGATTGGAAATACAGTTAAATAACAAATTCGATTGGAATTGTAGTTCAGATTGATATTGAATCTTGATAGAAACCAAATTCGATTGTGCTTTACGAGTCAATTGCGATTATCTGTTTGTTTACAAATTGATAATCGAATTTGAAAGTATATGTGAACCATTGTATTCTTCAAATGTTACTAGTTCTTTGATATTACAATTACACTTTTTTCGTCAAAAAAGATCCATATTATTGTTTCACAAACTATATTGTTCAGAAATGGCAAGTTCTCACCAGCAATCACTTGTGGATACTGGTTCGGAGACTCGTCCTTCCCTATTAGAAAAAGAATGTTATGTACATGGTCGATTCAGTTTATGCAGTACATTAAGCGTAATAAGGAAACAAGAAAGTTTCTTAAGAACTTGAATAAGAATGGTCCGTATAAGTTGAAAGAGATAGAGGATGATGGGAGTACAACAAGAAAACCTAAACACAGGTGGGAAACTAAAGATGATCTTTCGGGTGAAGACTTGAAACAGTATGAAGCGGACATTGAGGAAATGAATTTGATTCTTCTTGCCATACCTAATGATATATATAATTATATAGATGCAGGCGAAAATGCAAAAGATATGTGGGAACTAGTGAGAAGACTGATGGAGGGTACTGATTTGAGTGAACAAGAAAGGCATTCGAGGTTTATGAATGAGTTTGATAAGTTTACTTCTGAAGTAGGAGAATCTCTCACATCTGTCTATGAACATTTCTCAAGACTTGTTAATGATATGGATGGAACATAATCTGACCTATACACATCGCAGTAAATACCAAGTTTCTTAACTCTTTACAGCCAGAATGGAGTAAATATGTCACAAATGTTCATTTATCAAAGAATCTTAGGAAAGATCATTACGATGCTTTGTTTGATCCTCTTCAGCACTATGAGATAAATGTGAATGCTTCCAGAGAAAAACGAGCTGCAAAGACACATGATCCTCTTGCTCTAGTTGTAAAAACATATGTAAGTTCCCTATCTTCTTGATCTCCATCTGCTTACTATGTTACACATCCTCCTTTGGTTATTAGTTATGATGATGGTTATCAAGGAGAAGCAATTTGTGATGATCAAGAAGATAGGTTGACAACTGCAATGATGCTCCTTGCTCATGCAATTACTCAATGTTATTCTACACCAACAAACAATTATCTTCGCACTTCTTTGAATACAAGAAATCAAGCAATTGATAGGCTAATCATGTGGACATTAAAAGCAAGAATGTTAGGAATAGTGGAGGATATGTGAGAAGGACTGGTGATACTCAAGGAGATGTTGTTGGTAATGTGATTGTTCAGAGAAATACTAGGAATTCGAATAATGTTCAGAGAATTCCAAGAACCACGGCAAATTCTGGGAATGGTCCTAATGTTCAATGCTATAACTGTAATGCTAAAGGTCATTATGCTAGAGACTGTTCAAAGTGAAGGGTTCGTGATTCAAAGTATTTCCAAGAACAAATGCTTCTTTCTAAGAAAGATAAGGCTGGGATTATTCTCGAGGCAGAATATAATGATTTTCTACTTGCATATGCATCTGAGGTGGAAGAGCTTAAAGAGCTGTGTGCTAGTGTTTGCATGATGGCTCAAATTCAACAAGTAGACTGTGATTCTAACAAAGGGCCAGTCTATGATTCTGACTTCCTTAGTGGGGTATCTGATCCATCTATGAGCTTTATAAGTGAATTATACTCGATAAATGATCATGAACAAAAGTATCATGAGCAACCAGAAATTATTAAGCCCACAATTGGTGATGACCAAATAAATAGTGATATTATATTTGATGATCCAAAAGTAGAGGTTAATGATGGACGTGTTGAACAAGATAAAAATGATCATGATTAAAGAGATGTTGAAATTGAATCGTTGACTTAAAATGTACAACTAAAGGCTAAAAAAGAATGAATGATTTTTGAGGAGGTTAAATAGAGAAATGCTTTGTTAACCAAAGAGCATAAGAAGTATAAGGGAAGGGTTAGGGAATTTAAAAGCAAAAATGAAAATAAAACCAATTTTCAAAAAGAGTACATTGAGGCTACTCGTCGAGAAAAGAAGCTAGATCAGCAAATGCGAACTCAATTTCTTCAAGATAAAGGAAAAATCAAGGTTTTTGAAATTGAAAAGAAGAGTTACAAATAAAACTTTCAAGAAAAATAAAACATTCTTTGCAACTAAAATATGATTGTGCTTCTTTGAAAACTTTAAATTTAACAAAACTGAGGATAAGTATCTCGATGATATTCTTGATTTAGAAGAAAAATCAAAGCTTTTGAAAATATGTTTGTCAAATAAGTAACTCAATTCAAGCCAAAACCTAATTCTGTCAATTATCCAAGTTTGCAAAAATGGTTTGGGTTATAAAAATCCTTATACTCTCAAGAAAGCAATGTTAAAGAATCGTAAGTTGTACGATGCTTTATCTCTTCGTGATTAAAAAATGCATGTTAATGTTTGTGACACTGAGGAAATTCTCGAGGATTCAGACAAGAGTCGATTAAAAATGAAAGAAAAATTTAACGATCTAAAGGCTATTAAGAAAAAAGTAAATTGTGTTCCAATTAATTATACAAAATAGAACAAACTTTATGAAACTTTTGTTCCACAAGTTGAACTTTCTCTTAAAAACAATATTTTTTAGAAGCTTCTACTTCTACTGTAACTCATGTCAATGCAAATGTGATTAATTCGAGTTCACCTCCTTTGAAAACGCCAATACAAAATAATATCAAAAAGTTTTTTGATAGAATCAAATTTCAAATTGAACAATTATAAGAACTAGTTGATGCTAAAACTTTTATAACAGGTATAGATTTTTCTTATTTTGAAAACCAAGTTCTTTGAGAATTTTGTTATCGAGAGGTGAAACCGATTAATGCATCTTTACTTGAACATTTGTCAACATTACAAACGGAGCTTACAAAAGAAGTACAAGTGATGTTAAATGTTTTTGAGTCAATGGAAAGTGAACTTTGTGAAACACTCAAACAAAATGAGCTTTTGAATGATCGACTCTTGGAGGCAACACTCACTCATGATATTGTAAAATGTGTTCTGATTCATTCTGAGATTAAGAATGACAATTTGAGTGTTGAAATTTAGAAAGTCAAAATGAATCCAAAGATATCCAAGTGAATTTGTTAAAACGAATAAAGATTCTTGGAAATGATTTTCAAAGGTGTCAAGCGCAAAGAATCAATTTCGAATTACAAATGAAACATCAAAAAGAAAAAATGAATTGTGAAAAATCTTTGAAAAACCTTTGTGAAAACTCTTAGGTGTCTAAAATGGAAAAGTAAGAGAATGAGAACATGTCTTTGGAATTTCAAGTTCAATCTTTGACTAACAAAAATGATAATGAAAAACTTGAATACCAAACGCATTTTGATTCCTTAAAAAGACACGGACTCAGACTCAAAAAGAAATGAATTGATTGATTAAGAGTGTTAATCAAAGGACGTATATGTGTATGGAGATGTTAGATCACAAAATCAAGATCTTTTGATAACAAAGTTGAAAGCAAAGTTAAAAATTGCTGAAAAGGGTAAGTTTGTAAATACTAAGTTTGAGAAACCTTCAGGTTTAGACAAACCGTGTTACACCGATTAATACAAATCTTGTTCAAAAGAAAAGGTTTGTTCCTGAGACTGAGGAGAAACAAGCTTTAACAAAACCAGTCACTTCACAGACTTCACTGATCAAAAAGAAAGATGCCATTTGTAACACAAAGTCATAGAACCAAGAAGGTACAAGCTGAGAACAGATAATAATCAAGAAACGCATGCACAAGCTAATAAGAGTATTTCTACTTCCACATGATTAAGAGGTGTCATTAGTGTTAGAAGACCATCACGTAGAAGAACATCTTGGAACAATAGTGTCTTGTCTCACACTAAGATACATCCAAAGAATGTAGAAGTTCATTTTAGGCAACATAAAAAGACAAATGTTACATCTCATTTGAATGTTGTTAAAACCAAAGATCATGTAGCAAATGTTAATGTTGAAAATGATCTTAAAGCGAATGTTGATGTAATGTGTGTTTCATGTGATAAAAATGTGCTCACCCTATGTCATTTAGCAAATGTTAATGTTGAAAATGCTCTTAAAGCGAATGTTGATGCAATGTGTGTTTCATATGATAAAAATGTGCTTACCCCGTGTCATGATAGGTGTCTTGCTAGGTATAAGTTATCTGTGAATCTCAAAGTTAGGAGAGCCTTATTCACTACCCCTAATGTTGTGAAATCTAAGTTTTTAGATACTACCTCATTAGTTGTGAAAACTAGGTTTGCTGTAGGTACTCCTTTAAATGCGAAAGATAAGGACTCTAGTGTTTCACTGACAACTTCACTATTTAAGCAAGTTAGAACACTTAGCAGTTACATGCAAACAAAAGCAAAAACAAGTAGGAAGTCATAAAAATGGTTTCAAAAACAACCAAATTTTAGTTGGTCACCTAAGAGCGAAAATGCAAAAACGAGCCCGAGTGTAACAAAGAGTAGAGATAATGCCGTGTCCCACTCTAGAACACCGGTTCCCGTTAGGAAATGGGTAGCCAAACTTTCCACTCTTTCATCTGTATTTTCTCCATGCATTGTAGGTGATACAAATCATACTGTGGATTATTGATAGTGGATGCTCAAAGCATACAACTGGTAACATCAAACTGTTGAATACTTCGTTGAGAAGTTTATGGGAATAGTCCATTCAAGGAATGACCATTTTGCATCATTCACATGATACTGAGATTATTTGCATGGAAATGTTATGATATGTCATGTATTTTATGTTGAAGGCCTTGGACACAATCTTTTCTCAATAGGTCAATTTTGTGACGGTGACTTAGAAGTTTCTTTTCGTTCCAAAACGTGTTATGTTCGATATCTGGAAGGAGAAGATCTTTTGTCAGGTATTCATGATTCAAATTTATACACTATCTCTATTTTAGATATGGAAACTTCTTTACCTGTGTGTTCAATGTTTGAAGCTACATCAATGAAATCATGGTTATGGCACCGACAACTCTCTCATTTAAATTTCTAGACCATAAACCAACTCACCAAACAAGACTTAGTAGATGGACTTACAAAGTTAAAATACGACAAAGATCATTTGTGTTCAGCCTGTAAGCAAGGACAAAGAAAATGATTCATCCTCAAACCTAAATTGGTTCCAAGTACTGATTCAAAACTAGAATTAATACACATAGATCTATGTGGAACAATGAGGGTGGAAAGCATTAACGATAAGAAGTATATATTAGTGATTGTCGATGATTACTCCCGTTACACATGGGTTTATTTTTATTCGTACAAAGGAGGAGGCCCCAAAAGTGATTATCAAGTTCATAACTCAGATCTAAGTGAATCTACGAGCTACAATTCAATATTTTAGAATGATGACATCAAATAATGTTACTTTTATAGCATCTTTTATCCTATGTAAATAACCCATTTTGTATAATTATTGCAAAGAATTGTTACTTAATCGTTTGTATTTAAGAATTGCAGTAATTATGGAGTACTTGGTGAAGATTAACTAAAAGACACGCATTTTGGAGCTTAAACGAAGAAATATGAAGAAACTGATTCTGACATCCA
>BQNB010082669.1:0-25431 GCA_026074375.1 Tanacetum coccineum
AGTTTTAATAAAAAAAGAAGGAACAATATACAAGTCTAGCTTCTTGCTAGTGTTTCTAATAAAGTTGCCGTTCAAAAAAAAAATATACAATTGTTTGTATATGACTTTCTCATTTTCCAAGAAATTTAACAACAAGCCATCATTTCTCTCTGCATATTCACTACTACATAAATAGGAACTGAGACCCCCACATAGAGACCCTTTTACAAAAGACCAGGTCCGATAAACTCATTTACCCAACAAAATATAATTAAGGCCGGTTTCTGTATTCTAAATCGGTCTCTATTAGTAAAATCTATCAAGACAGGTTTATATGGTAAACACCGGTCTGTAAAAAAGAATTATCCAGACCCGTTGCAAACATAAACACACGTTTGTATTTGCTTTGCTTACAAAGACCTTTTCCTAATCTAACACCGGTCTATCATATATGTATGGCGGGACTTGAAAACTTAAATTTTCATCTCAAATTTTCATTCCCTCTTAACACAACGAAACCCTAATAAATCCCAAACCCTCTTCTCCAAAATTCTCCAGCCACCAAACCACCTCCACCACAAATCGCCATCATTAAACCACCAAATCTAACTGTGACCCTCATCTACGACTGAATCGTAACCCCATCTCAACACCTTTGGCCACTCCACGTCACCATCTCATCTCATCTTCTTCTTGGAGAACACACACATCCGCCGCAACCTTCCTCTCGAAAGTAGTTTTATTGATTGGTTTTGGCGAAAAAGAACTTAGGTTAGACTAGATACTATGGCGGTCTTATGGTTGAGTCTATAGTCAAGTCTATGGTACATATTCGAAAATATAAGTTGCTGATTGAAAATGTAAATGAGGTTTTAGGACACTTAAAAATGTTTTCAATAGTCGAGAAAGTTTTTTTTTTGGATAGGTCGTTTCGTATAGATAGATTTCCATATATTAACAACTAAAAACGGATTTAAAACGGCCAAGTTATGGCGAAATAAATTTTGAAACACTTTTCGGAAAAATAAATAATGTAGTTGCCGTTTGGATTATTAAATAAGGTTTTCGGACACTTTCGGGTTGATTTGAGCTTTTTAAACATTGGCGAAACATATAGAAACATTAGTATATTAAGCGGGAACACTAGAAACGTCATGAACATTATTATGCGATGTCGAGGATTATAAAATCATTAGGTTTCTAAATATAGTAACTTTTAGTAAACATTATCGAGATAGACATAAGAGATAGATGTTTAGGTTTCGTAAGTGCGTTTTTGGAGATATAGACTTAACAAATATAGGAGACGGTATTAACGTCTTGAAACTAAAATCATTCCTAAAATAGAAACTTACTAAAAATGGCAATTTTCGGTTAAACGACGAAACTTAACGAGAAACTCTATAATATTGTTTAGTCACGTTTTGTTAAACAAACTAAAGCACAAACACATGGATATTGTCTTTTTCGCTTATGAGCATTTCGTACGAGTTTTGTGTATCTTTCGTTTTCCTAAGACGCGTCGTTTATTTAGGTCGCCGCGTGTAGGATCTCTCGGCTTTATTACTTCTTCGTTGATTATCGATTCACCATTTGCTTAAGGTGAGTTCATAGCCCCACGTTTTTACCAATTTACAAATGCTTTATACTTTGGGGTGAGAAACATCGTTTACTTTCTAAATTGGACACAAGTACTTTACGTGAGTCTTACATGTTTATGTGTTGCCTAAGTATTGCTTACAAACCACTATCGCCCGAACTATCATGAAGCGTTAATTACCTTTGACTAATTTGGTTGGTTAAGTGAGCGCGAGTGAATAAATAAATTTATTGGGACTAATTATCCCTATCTGGTTTGTTTCACTTAACTAAGAACAAACGGATATATGTCACGTCGATTTACGTTTTGGTGGTCTTTGGTTTGGGACACCGGTTAGGGCATGCTTTATATGTGGGATGAGACAATATGCCACTTTTCATTATTCGCTTCGGTTTCATGAGCTTAGTGCAACAGTAAATACTTTTTATGTGATAATGTATATGTTATAGTAGTCACATACGTTTTGAATTCTTTTGGTCCACTCTTGCAACAACTTAAACCTATGGATTCACCAACATTATGTTGACGTTTTAACGTGTTTTCTCATGTGCGTAGCTTGGATTATTTAATGATGGTAGTTGGAGTCTATGTGCTATGTGACTTCACCCATTTCAAGACCTATCTTTATTATATACTCGTTGTCACTTGTCAAACTTTATTATGCTTCCGCTACTTTTAAATTTCATATGAATGGTTTGTAAAAACTTATTTAATTTTAATATGATGCAACAAGTACAACTTGTTAAACGTCCATGATTAGTGGTCGTTCTTTGTTGCTTTGTTTTCATAATATTATGAAGTCACGCCCTCGGATACGTATTCCGTCCAGGCCCCGTATGGGGGTGTGACAGATTGGTATCCTAGCCAGGTTATAGAAACCAGGTTGAATATTAGGTCTGGTCTATAACCAGTATGTGATCCTATGTATTTCTACTTGCTTACATATATAATTACTATCGATAAGTATACGGGTATTAATTATAATACTTTCCCTAATTATATTACGTATAATTTTGCCATGACTATACCTTACATCTATATTTTTCCTGCTTTGCACGCATTGGCATGGTTTCATATAAAGGGGATTTATATAAACTTTTGCTTGTGCAGGTTATGGCAGCTTCAGCTATTGTTATTTCTTCAGATTCTTCTGACGAGAGTGTGGGATCACCGCCCTCTCGAATTATTCTTTTTGGTTCTATTCCTACTGTTATCCCTGTGATTCCAGTGAGTTCTTCAGAGACTCCTGTTGTTTCATCTGTCGCTCCACATATTGGGTTACATGATCTGATTCCATATTCAGATTCAGATTCAGATTCACCTGATGATATGGCTTCACCAGAGTATATTTCCCCGCTACCAGTTACTTCTCTATTTTTATGCATTGATTCTTCAGAGACTTCTGATCCTTCTGATGGACTACCATCTCAGGACCCTTATGTTATTGTCGTTGCTCGTTGGAGAAGCAAGGTAGCATCGCGTCTATCATTATCGTTTGAGTTTCCTATTGCTCCTATTACTGCCCCGCCCAGGATTCATCGACGACCAGCGATTCTTATCCGACCCGGGGAGGTTATTCCTTTTGGTAGATCTTACCACACCCATCCTAATAGGCCGCGTAAGTTGTTGACTTCGAGGAAGAGAGTTGGACCTATACCAGCTCGTAGACTCATATGGAGGCATGTATCACCTCGTTCTTCAGACCACCGCTCATCTTATTCAAATTCATCTTCGGATTCATCACCAGTTCATTCTTTAGGTTTTGATACACCAGGTCAGGCTTATTATGGACCATCGATTATAGATGCATCACCTAGATTGGTTTATCCCCCAGTTAGAGCACCGCGACATAGTGAGGCATTTCTTCGATGGAGAGCTGGTCCGTTGTCTACTTTTTATCCACCGACTACATCCGAGTCATCATCGGGAGATTCAGGACCCCTGCTAATTCAGTACTATCATCTACACCAGTTTCGGGATTATTAGCTCATACCCGTGTTGATCTCTTACCACCTCGCAAGAGGTTCAAAGATTCATACTTATCCGAGGCTAGCATGAAGGAGGATACTGAGCTTGGTACTGCAGAGGCTGAGGTTGGCATGGAGTTAGGTATTGGTGATGGGATTAATAGTGGAGATCATGTTAAGATTGACCCTAGGGATGTTAGGGAGGACACATAGGAGTTTAAGGCAGAGACCAGTGCTGGAGATATGATAGAGTTGGGTATTGACCCAGTGTCAGCACCGATAGTTGATGAGGAGATTGTCGAGCCGGCTGGAGAGGATTCTTCTGGTTCATCTGGCACTAGAGATTGCATTGTTAGGTCATTCGAGGATATGCCGATTGACTTGGATGATGTTGTGCGTGGCATTTACCATCACATGTCTAATGTTCGTATTAATAGGATCGTTGAGATCGAGACTATTCAGAGGCAGTTAGAGGCCGATCAGTTGATAGCTAGTGGAGAAAGAACTAGTATGGTTGAGAGGATTGAGAGTTTGAGGTTGGAGAACCACAAGGTTCGAGCTTTATGGGGTATTGAGAGAGATCAAGTGGACAGTCTTCATCTACACATGTCCCATTCTTAGGAGGAGTTCTGTCAGATCTGTAGGGATCGTGATGAGGTTAGGAGGAGGTTTAAGAGATTAGAGTCATTTGTTAAAAGGCATTTAGGATTTCGACCGTAGTATGATAGTGATATGGTAGAGTAGGACATTAGACTAATGATAGGTCTAGATGCTAGTAGTAGTAGTATGGTAAATCAAGTACCCCGTCATGGGTTAATGTACTGAATCCGATTATGATATATATGAAATCCTATTTTATTACTTTATCATATGTTCATATTTGATATGATGTTTTATTTATTCGTTCTGGCAAAACGTGTTGTTATTATATTCTATTTTATATCATGTATTTAATTCTCATTATTAGTAACCGTGTATTAGTTTCGAATCTCACCAAGTGTTGTGTCTTGTGATGTAGAACAATGACTAACACTCGTTCTGGAATGAACCTTGTCGCGATCGCAGAAATGATCAACCAACGTGTGACCGCAGATCTAGAGGCTCGCGAGGTTAACAGGAATCTTGGAATCGAGAATGAGAATGGAAATGGAGGAGGAGATGGTAATGGAGATGGTAACAATGGAGGTGATAACGGTAACGGTAATGGAAACCGCAATGTGAATATAAGAGGCGATATGCTTATTGCTCGTGAATGTACTTACCAAGACTTCATGAAATGTCAACCACTCAACTTCAAAGGAACAAAAGGTGTTGTTGGTTTGATAAGATGGTGGGAGAAGATGGAAATAATATTTCACATCAGCAACTGTCCTTAGAGATATCAGGTGATGTATGCTACCTGCACTTTGCTTGGCGGTGCATTAACCTGGTGTAACTTACACAAGAAAACCATTGGGACTGATGCTGCATTCGCTTTGTCATGAAGAGAGCTTCTAAAGATGATGACAAAAGTGCATTGCCTGAGAAATGAGATTCAAAAGACGGAAACCGAGTTGTGGAATTTAACTGTGAAGAACAACGATATGGCTACTTACACTTAAAGGTTCCAAGAACTTACCATGATGTGTACCAAAATGGTCCCTGAGGAGGAGGATCAGGTTGAGAAACTCATTGGAGGTCTCCCCAATAATATCCAAGGGAATGTGGTTGCTGCAGAAACTACAAGACTACAGGATGTTATCCGAATTGCCAACAACTTGATGGATCAAAAGTTGAAGGGCTATGCTGTAAGAAACGCAAAGAACAAGAGGAGGTTGGACACCAACGAGAGAGACAATCATAGGCAGCAACCACCATTCAAAAGACAGAATACTGGAGGTCAAAATGTAGCTAGGGCCTATACGGCTGACAACAATGAGAAGAGAGGTTATGGAGGAACATTGCCTTACTGCAATAGGTATAAGCTACACCACGAGGGACGGTGTATTGTGAGGTGTGGTAAATGTAGGAAGGTTGGGCACATAACTAGGGATTGCAGAGCTGCAATAGCTGCAACTACGCAAGGAACTCCAAGGCAGAATCAGAGGGTTAATACGTATTATGAGTATGGAGCACAAGAAAATTTTAAGAAAAATTGTCCCAAGATAAAAAGTCAAAACCGTGGGAATAAAGCAAGAGTCCCTGATGCAAGAGGAAAAACATATGTCCTTGGAGGAGGTGACGCTAACCCAGATGCCAACACTGTCATGGGTATGTTTCTTCTCAAAGATCATCATGCTTATATACTATTTGATTCGGGTGTCAATAGAAGTTTCGTGTCAAATACTTTTAGTGCATTGTTAGATATCATACCCTCTACCTTAGACATTAGCTATGCTATCGAACTAGCTGATGAGAGAACCTCAGAAACTAACACTATGCTTAGAGGCTGTACATTAGGATTGTTAGGATACCTATTTAGCATTGACCTGATGCCCATAGATCTGGGTAGTTTTGACGTCATCATCGGCATGGATTTGTTGGCAAACAATCATGCGGTGATTGTTTGTGACGAGAAGATAGTATGTATTCCTTATGGAAATGAAGTTTTGATCGTTCAAGGAGACATAAGTGATAAGGAGAAGAAATCAACATTAAGCATTATATCGTGTATAAAGACACATAAGTATATTAACAAAGGTTGCCTTGTTTTTCTTGTACAAGTTACGGTGAAGGAAACCAAGGACAATTCGAAAGAGAAGCAACCCGAAGACGTGCCGACTGTACGGGACTTTTCGGAAGTCTTTCTAGAAGACTTACCTGGACTACCACTGACACGACAAGTTGAATTCTAAATTGACTTAGTCATTGGTTCTACACCTATAGCACGAGCCCCGTATAGATTAACACCGTCTGAAATGCAAGAATTATCTACTCAACTGCAAGAACTTTCTAACAAGGGATTATAACACCAAGTTCCTCACCCTGGGGAGCTCCGATTTTGTTTGTCAAAAAGAAAGAAATATCTTTGCAGATGTGTATCGACTACCGTGAACTTAACAAGCTTATTGTGAAGAATCGATACCCACTTTTGAGAATCGATGACTTGTTTGATCAGCTGCAAGGATCAAGTGTGTACTCGTAGATCGAATTGAGGTCTGGTTATCACCAACTCAGAGTTTGTAATGAGGATATCCCAAAGACGGCGTATAGGACTGGCTATGGTCATTACGAGTTCCAAGTGATGCCTTTTAGGTTGACTAACTCACCAACAGTATTCATGGATCTGATGAACCGAGTATGCAGACCATACTTAGATAAATTTGTGATCATGTTCATTGATGACATCTTGATCTACTTTAAGACCAAGGAAGAACATGATGCATATCTTAGATTAATTCTGGAGTTGCTCAAAAAGGAAGAATTACACGCCAAGTTCTCAAAGTACGACTTTTAGCTGTCGAAGGTACAATTTCTTGGTCACGTGATCGATAGTGAAGGCATTCACGTTGGTCCTGCAAAGATTGAGTCAATCAAGGATTGGGAATCACCCAAGACTTTGATTGAAATTCATTAATTTCTAGGTCTTGCCGGTTACTACTGACGATTTATCAAAGGTTTCTTAAAGATTGCAAAGCCTATGATGAAGCTGACTCAGAAAAGCGTAAAGTTTGATTGGGGTGAAAAGGAGGAAACTGCTTTCCAGACGTTGAAGCAAAAGTTGTGTAGTGCACCAATTTTGGCATTGCCCGAAGGGAGTGAAAACTTTGTGGTTTATTGCGATATTTCTCACAAGGGATTAGGCACAATGTTGATGCAGAAGAAGAAAGTCATAGCTTATGCATCCCGCCAACTCAAAATCCATGAGAAGAACTACACGACACATGATTTGGAATTTGGAGTTGTGGTGTTCGCTCTCAAGATGTGGAGACACTATCTGTACGGCACAAAGTGCGTTGTGTTTACTGATCATAATAGCTTGCAATATATTCTAGATCAGAAGGAGTTGAACATGAGACAACATAGATGGTTAGAGTTGTTAAGTGACTACGACTATGAGTTACGTTATCATCCAGGAAAAGCGAACGTGGTAGTAGACGTGTTGAGCCGAAAGGGAAGACCTAAGCCACTACGAGTTCGGGCCTTGGTTATGACAATTAATTTAAACCTCCCTGTGTAAATCTTGAACGCTCAGGTTGAGGCGAGAAAGGTAGAGAATTACATAACCAAAGACTTGTGTGGCATGATTAAGAAATTGGAGCCACGTACTGACGGAATGTTGTGCTTGAGGAATAGAAGTTGGATACCCTGTTTTGGTAACTTGAGAGCTTTGATTATTCATGAGTCGCATAAGTCAGAGTATTCGATCCACCCTAGATCGGACAAGATGTACCAAGACTTGAAGAAGCGATACTGGTGGCGCAACATGAAAGCCAAAATTGCCACATATGTCGGTAAATGCATGACATACGCAAAGGTTAAGGCAGAATACCAAAAACCGTCTGGTTTATTGGTACAACCTAAGATTCTACAATGGAAATGGGAGAATATAACCATGGACTTTGTAACAAAGCTACCAAAGATGGCAAGTGGGCAAGATACGATTTGGGTTATAGTCGATCGACGAACTAAATTTGCTCATTTTCTACCAATAAAGGAAAACGACTCGATGGAGAAACTAACGAGACAATACTTGAAGGAAGTAGTCTCAAGACATGGAGTACCAGTTTTGATCATCTTCGATCATGATGGCAGGTTCACGTCTCAATTCTGGCAGTCTCTCCAAGTAGCTTTAGGCACTCAGTTGGATATGAATACGGCATACCACCCACAAACAGATGGTCAAAGTGAGAGGACCATCCAAATGTTAGAAGATATGCTACGTGCATGTGTGATGGATTTCAGAAAGGGATGGGATAGACACGTACCTTTAGTAGAGTTCTCCTACAATAATAGCTACCATACGAGTATTAAAGCTGCACCTTTTGAGGCGTTATATGGTCGGAAGTGCCGGTCACCTATCTATTGGGATGAGGTGGGAGAGGCTCAGCTTACTGGCCCAGAATTTTTTTGTGAAACTACAGAAAAGATCGTCCAAATCAAGCATCGTATACAAGCTGCGCGTGATAGATAAAAGAGCTACGCCAATAGGAGGCGTAAGCCATTGGAGTTTCAAGTTAGTGACAAGGTTATGTTGAAAGTATCGCCATGGAAAGGAGAGATACGTTTTGGCAAACGGGGAAAGCTAAACCCTCATTACATTGGACCTTTTAAGATTCTCGCCATGGTTGGAACAGTTGCATATCGACTTGAGCTATAGCAGCTAATCCATGTTCATAGTACCTTTCACGTCTCTAATCTAAACAAACACTTATTCCATGAACCGCTCGCTATCCCGTTGGATGAAATTCACGTCGATGACAAGCTCAATTTCATTAAAGAACCGATCGTAATTATGGATCGAGAAGTTAAACGTTTGAAACAAATTTGCATTCCAATCATTAAGGTCCGTTGTAATTCCAAGTAAGGCCCCGAGTATACTTGGGAGCCCGAAGACCAAATGTAGAAAAAGTACCCTCGTCTTTTCACTTACTCTGAATCCACGTCTCATGCTACGTCCTAAGCTTTGATGACAAAGCTCTTTTAATGGGGAAAGGATGTCACACCCCATGAATTTTAGGTCATTATTTTAAATTTTTCTGTTTACTATTTTGACTGTTATAAGTTACGTGTTAAATTGTCGTTAAACCGGGAGGTTGTCCCGCGTAAATCTGAAAAACGTCATCGGATGCTTTCCGACTTCGGACTTGGATTAGTCTGCGTGTTATATGAATTATTTCATCATTCTATAGTGTTATGTGGATTGCGTACACTCTCGTTTATGATTATTACATATTTCGTGTGCGTTTTATGTTTTTCGCGTTTTTGATCAAACGGAACCCCGAAAACCCGTAAACTTTTAGTGTAAACTCAATTTATCGATCATCTCTAGTTTGAAAGTTAAAAAATTAGTTCCCCCTCCTCTCATGTTAAAATTGGACGCCCAACACAACCAAAGAACAACATCAAGTCTCAAAATTAAATCAAAGAGAATCATTCCACTTTATTTTGTCACCACCTTATACATATGTGGGATAGGGACTTGTTGTCCCCTTGTTTCCCATGCAACAACACTATCTTACACATTCTTTGTCACTATGTATAGTGAGGACCACATGAGCACTAGTAAAAGTTCAACCAATAACATTTCACCTTGGAGCCAAAGCAAGACTTAAACCCCTCCCCCCTTGGCTTGATGATTTCGGACGAACCACAAGGACCATGAGGTCCTAGGTTCTCATGTTTGCTAGTCGCCCACTCATGAGTCCATAAAATATCTTAAACCCTAAACCTTCCCTATATAAACCCCACTTATGAGAACTCTAGGTCATTCCTCACACAACAAGCCTCAACAAAAACTCACATCTCTCTCCCTCTCTTCCTTGTGGTTTTGGCTCAAACACCACCACCACCACCTCTCCATAACTTTTGCTTTCTAGCAAGATCTACTTATTCCAATCTTATTCCTAACCATATCTAAGGGTGTTCCAAAGGTTTGATCATAGTTTTTCAAGGTTTTCCAAGATTTCAAGAGTTAGGATTTTTATTATTTCAAGAGGGTTTTGCAAGAATATTTTAAGGTTTAAAGATCTAAGGTTTTTCTAGTAGATCTTGTGTGTTCATCTTGTTCATCTTATTGTTGTAAGTGTATTCTTGACATCACTTTCATTTCTTTCTTTTATATAACTATTGAACATATTTCATATATATCCTTTTGTGTTTGTGCAAGTATTTTGAAAATAAACAATATAGTTTTGAACTAGTCACACTTTTATGCATTCTTTAATTTACATATTATCATTATGGTAAGGATGAGTGAACTTGTGGGTTGCAACAATAGTAAGGATGGGATTAGGTTAAATTAAGAGTGGTTTTGTTGGTTGGTTTTGGCGAAAAAGAAGTTAGGTTAGACTAGACACTACGGCCGTCTTATGGTTGAGTCTATGGTCAAGTTTATGGTCAAGTCTATGGTATATTTTTGAAAATATAAGTTGCTGATTGAAAATGTAAATGAGGTTTTAGGACACTTAAAAATGTTTTCAATAGTCGAGAAAGTGGTTTTTGGATAGCTCGTTTCATATAGATAGATTTCCATATATTAAACACTAAAAACGGATTTAAAACGGCCAAGTTATGGCGAAATGAATTTTGAAAAACTTTTCGGAAAAACAAATAATGTAGTTGCTGCTTGGATTATTAAATAAGGTTTTCGGACACTTTTGGGTTGATTTGAGCTTTTTAAACATTGGCGAGACATATAGAAACATTAGTATATAAGCGGGAACAATAGAAACGTCATGAACATTATTATGCGATGTCGAGGATTATAAAATCATTAGGTTTCTAAAATAGTAACTTTTAGTAAACATTAGTGAGATAGACATAAAAGATAGACGTTTTGGTTTCACAAGTGCGTTTTTAGAGATATGGACTTAACAAATATAGGGGACGGTATTAACGTCTTGAACCTAAAAACTTTCCTAAAATAGAAACTTAGTAAAAATGGCAATTTTCGGTTAAACGACGAAACTTAACGAAAAACTCTATAATATTGTTTGTCACATTTTTGTTAAACAAACTAAGGCACAAAAACACATGGATATTGTCTTTTTCGCTTGTGAGCATTTCGTACGAGTGTCGTGTATCTTTTGTTTTCCTAAGAAACGTCGTTTATTTAGGTCGCGTGTAGGATCTCTCGGCTTTATTACTTCTTCGTTGATTATCGATTCACCATTTGCTTAAGGTAAGTTCATAGCCCTACGTTTTTACCGATTTACAAATGCTTTATACTTTGGGGTAAGAAACATCGTTTGCTTTCTAAATTGGACACAAGTACTTTACGTGAGTCTTACATGTTTATGTGTTGCCTAAGTTTTGCTTACAAACCACTATTGCCCGAACTATCATAAACTGTTAATTACCTATGACTGACTTGGTTGGTTAAGTGAGCACGAGTGAATAAATAGATCTATTGAGATTAATTATCCCTATCTAGTTTGGTTCCACTTAACTAAGAACAAACGGATATATGTCACGTCGATTTACATTTTGGTGGTCTTTGGTTTGAGACACCGGTTAGGGCAGGCTTTATGTTGGGATCTAAATACTGATTATTGAGATTCAAAGACTTCTAAGTGCTATTGGAGTTACTGCTGCTCATGCTCAAGGTTAATGCTGCTTGAAGTTCGTATTGAAGTTAATGCTGCTTAGTTAAATTTAGTGCTGCTTAATTGAGGTTAGTACTGCTGAAGAACTTCAATGAAAAATATGCTAAGTAGTTACTACTGCTAGTGTAAACAGTTTGTACTGCTGGTACAAAGTTAGCACTGCTAGTTCAAAGTTAGTACTGCTAGTGAAAAGTTAATACTGCTAGTACAAACTTAGTACTGCTGATGGTTAAGACTGCTCAGAGGTTACTACTACTTAAAGATTAATGCTGCTGAGAAGTTAAGACTGTTTATACGATATGTATAAGTTATTTTTGGATATGATCATGTATACTTAGGAAAAGATCATAGATTTTTAGAAAAGATTTTGTAAATATTTTAGATTCTTAGAAAAGTGAGGGAGAAAAGATTGTATGTTGACTATGACTCCTTGGTGTATAAAAGGAGGTCGTAAGACCATATAGATGATACAAAATTCATTCACATGAGTTATCATCATTGTCGTAGCTTCAAAGGTCATTGTAACCCTAATACGAGTATTCATATTATTTTCATTAATAATATTGGAGGTTGTTTGTTTTAAATTGTTTGAACTCCATGTTTCATGATTAATACTTCTTTTATTAAGAATTCGATTCTACATAATCTTTAATACGTAAGTAGTTCCTTTGTTGTGTTAGATTTATCTATATAACTAAACCTTAATTAAACTTAAGGAATTCTGATTCATTAAGAAACTAGGACTCAAATCAAGTGGTATCAAAGTTGTTAATAAGCTTGTGATTAAAAGAAGGTATGGATCCAAGATTCTATATGAAAATTTTATTTTCAGTTTTGATGTTTATGATCTTCTTCTTTTAAGAATATACTTTGTCCATACTTGCAAACAGAGTTGTGAGTCATAACCTTTCATACAATGTGTGGATAACTAGAAGGGGGAGGGGGTTGAATAGTTTATAGGTTTGGTTTTACATTTCTAAAAGTGTGGTTTTCAAAATACTAGATTTGTGTTGTAGTTTAACTAATCAACCAATATGAATCAAATAATGTAACTTATCTAACTTAGTATACCTATATAGCAACAAACACAATAAAATATAAAGAGATGAGAGAAGGAACAATCAAACCAAGACATCAAGATTTATAGTGGTTCGGCTACGAAGCTCTTCTACGCCTTACTCCACTCCCCGAGTATCCGACTTGAGATTTCACTATGTCAAGAAGCTCC
Organism: Tanacetum coccineum; assembly: GCA_026074375.1. Taxonomy (NCBI): domain Eukaryota; kingdom Viridiplantae; phylum Streptophyta; class Magnoliopsida; order Asterales; family Asteraceae; genus Tanacetum; species Tanacetum coccineum. The sequence goes on from BQNB010082669.1 coordinate 13,021, forward strand.
CTTCCGGCGGAGAAAACCGTTTACACGTCACTTACATTGTTTTCTGACACTAAGCTAAATGTCGAGTCTTAATATTAGCTAGAACCAATCTACCACTTCACAAACACTATACACTCACAAGATCTACACTATAGGATTTACACACAATCCGAATCACATAATTACACAAGATAATTACAATAGATTTTTGATGCTGAAAAGAATAGATGAGAGATCACTAAATAACAATTCGTTTCTTGGCGAATACGAATGTTTTTCTCTTGCACTTGATAGAGAGGATAGGAGAGATGAGAAGAAGAGATTAGATCACTTTAAACAAGATCTAAGAATATTAGTGATTAAGAGTTTTAGTGAGAGAAAGAAGGTTTTTAGAGAGAGAAATATATATGAAAAATTTATGCCAAGAGGGTTAATTTTTAGCTAAGAATGGAGCAGTATTTATAGGCAAAAAATCCTAACGGTCACAGCAGGCGGTCCTGGCGGTCCCAGATATATCTGGGGGCCGCCAGGCCTATAAGGGGGCCGCCGAGTAGACTCTGCTCCAATGTTTATCTTTTTGTGGGGGGAAATTTAAATTTCAAATTTTTTTATTTAAATAAAACATTTTCTTTTATTAATAAATATTTTTGAAAAGATACTTTGTGAAAATGTGATGGTTAAGAAATGTTTTTCTTGATCACTAAACATGCTTAATGATTTGTTTGTACATACCTTAAGTGATCACTAATCTTAGAAGTGGAATTTCACGATCAATAATTTGTAAACGTTTATTTTTATCGTAAATGTTTTAACATTTTGTTATTATCAAAACATTGAGAGGTCGAAATATATAAATAACGTTTTTAAACATTATTTGTTTTAACAATCTCCCCGTTTCATTCCATTTCTCCCCCTTTTTGTCGAATTCAAAAAGAATGATAGTTGAATTGTTGTAGAAAGAAAGAAGTCGACGATATCAAGACTCCCTCTTGATGTATGCTCCCCCTCGTTTGGGGCACCAAGGGATCGATCTTACGAAAATTGTTTGCTACAAAATAAAGTTAGAAGTACAAGTGCAAAACAATATATTCCCAACTAGTAGCAATATAGCAATCCATGCAAGTTGAACCACAAAGTAGTTTCATTCATTGCTCAATAAACTCATACAATAAGCAATACTAACGAGAACGAGATTTATTCATACCTCAACGGTATGAATAATACAACATAAAGTAGATAAGCATAACATTAAAACATATTAAATCATAAAGCTAGACTATGGAGTCTTGAAGTCTAGAAGATGCCATAAGCAAAAGATGGTTGACCGATTATTATAAGAAATTAAACATATTAGAATGTTTAATTATGGCAGGTTGAGAAAGGTGAGGTAGGTGGGTCATGGTGTGGTGGAGTTTAAGTTTGAGGTATGAGACGGGTGAGAAGAAATTAAATGAAGTTGATTTCATTTCTCAAAGGGTAGAAATGATTTCTAGTGTACCTATAACAGTGACAAAAGCCAGAGTGAAATTCAACTTAAGGATTGGTAGGAAGGTGGATCAAGGGTGATGGTGGTGAAGGTGGTTCATGAGAATAGGCATTGGGTATGTTTTGAGTTTGGGATTCAAGAATAGAGGAGACATTGTGAAGTTGCTCAATCATTTGGTCTCTAAGTGGATTGTGGGAAGGTGGTGAAGAAGATTAAGGATTGACCCTTGGAGGAAGTGAGGCTGACGTAATTTTAAGAGTAAGGAGGGGATTTTTGTGTGAGTGTTGTTCGCCTCTAAACTTGTCTCACCGACATTATAGGTTTCCTAGAGAAGTTTAGAGGAGGGTTTAAGCAAGACATTAATGATGAAAGTGAAAAAGGTACAAGAGAAGAAGAAGGTGATGGTGAAGTGTGATAGTTGTGTGACTTAAATAATGGAAGAGATGGAAAAGCATGGTTTGGGTAAAAGAAGATGCAAAAGATGGTTTAGCTAATTAGGGAAGTGTCAGCTTGAGGCTATAGGTAGGAGGGTCAAAGATACAGAAAAAGAGGCAAGACTGCAAAATTTGTTCCCTCCTGTGGGCGGTCCCATAAAAGTTGGCGGTCTCATATATATTTAGGGGTTGCCCCTGTAACAACCCTAATATTTCAACAATAGAATATAACAACCTCAAATTTTCATCAATATGTTATCTATCTATTACTATATGGTCACCTTTTTACACGGAATTTTTTTATTTTATTTCAAACCATTATGTAATATTATTTACATAACTAAAGTGAACAAGCTCATGCAATCACCAATACTAAATCTATGACCACATATGTCAAATGAATATCATAATATGTCAAGCAATACATTCAAATACTCATATGTTATATATATAACATATCATTATAAATCAAACATTATGTATCAATTTATACCGCAACCCTAATTTTGGGCAATTTTTTCATGCAATTCAAATATACAAGTCTATGAGACATGTGTACAAGTATTCCAAGCCTAGAATTCAAATATGTTTACCTCCTAAACTCTAGTATAACCTTTCTAAGCTCATGATACAACTCATCACTACATGAAATGCAAATAAACTCATTTCCCTCCATTTTTGAAATCCGATTGTACCACTCTTCTAGCAAGGCTTACAAGCTCTCTTAGCAACAACATCTAAACATATTTAACCCTAAAACCTAATCTACATTCGGATTAAACCATAAACCTTAATCCGAAACCCAATATCCTAAAGTCTAAACAAAACCCTAATCCTTAAACCTAAATCAACACTAAACCTTAATCCCAATCCTAGACACTAATCATAAACACTAAACTAAACCTTAATTAACCCTAAACCCTAACCCTAGCTCGGTTCAACCCTAAATCTAAATCCTAACCTTAACCCGCAACCCTAATGAAACCCGTACATAGCTATAGCAGCGTACTATGATTATGAGATTTGGCAAATGGATGTTAAAACTGCCTTCTTGAATGGTCGCTTAGATGAAGACATCTATATGGAGCAACCTGAAGGGTATGTTAATCCAAAATATCCAAACCGTGTATGCAAACTTCAAAGATCTATTTATGGTTTGAAGCAAGCATCACGTCAATGGAATAAACGATTTGATGAGGAAATCAAGAAGTTTGGATTTACTCAAAATCGTGATGAGCCATGTGTATATCGCAAAGCTAGTGGGAGTAATGTAGTATTCTTGATCCTATATGTTGATGACATATTAATCATGGGAAACAACATTCCAAGACTTAAGGAAGTTAAGGATTATCTTGGAAAGTGTTTTTCTATGAAGGATTTAGGAGAAGCTGCATACATTCTGGGAATTAAAATCTATAGAGATAGATCTAAGCGGTTAATTGGACTTAGTCAAAGTGCTTACATTGACAAAATATTGAAGAAATTCAATATGCATAACTCTAAGAAAGGTTATTTGCCAATGGAAGTCAAACATGAATTAAGTAATGAGATGTGTGCTTCAACACCTGAAGAGGTGGCTTACATGAAGAAAGTACCTTATGCTTCGGCTGTAGGATCTATTATGTATGCTGTTAGATGCACAAGGCCAGATGTGGCGTTTGCTCAAAACTTGGTCAGTCGATATCAACAGAATCCAGGGAAGCTCCACTGGGTTGCTGTTAAACATATTCTGAAGTATCTGAGGAATACGAGAGATATGTTTTTAGTGTATGGAGGGAAACCAGATACAGAACTTAATGTTACAGGGTTCTGTGATGCGTCCTGGCAATGTGATAAAGATGATACGAAGTCTCAGACGGGTTATGTCTTTGTCGTCAATGGAGGAGCAGTAGACTGGAAGAGCAAGAAGCAGACAACGATTGCGATGTCTGCAACACAAGCTGAATACATGGCTGCTTCAGAAGCTGCAATGGAGGCTGTTTGGATTAGGAAATTTGTTGGAGATCTTGGAGTGATGCCTTCAATAAAAAAGCCTATTAATATGTATTGTGACAATTCTGCTGCAATCATATTCGCCAATGATTCTGGAGTTATGAAAGGCGCCAGACATTTTCTACGGAGATATCACTACGTTCGAGAACAAGTCGAGAGTGGTGAAATCAAAATATTAAAAGTTCACACAGATGATAACTTAGCTGATCCTTTCACTAAGGCTTTACCTAGAGGAAAGGTTACTGATCATGCCAATGGAATTGGACTTCAATTAGCTAGTAGTTTCATGCATACCTGTGATTAGTATTTGGATAAAGGATATTGTAAACATTATTATTTGATGAAATAAAATATTGGTTATGTTTATTTTTGTTATTTAATTTTGTATCCTATTTTGCATGTTTTAAATCCTTGAATAATGAATTATTCTAAATGTCCGTTGTCAATTAATGATATGGGAATATTATTAAATTAAGACAAATCTAAATTGTGGTCGGATATACTTGAAAGTATATTGATGTGATTACATGCCAAATTTAGATGATATTCAATGAATTGAATATAGGACTTATCCCAACTATATGATTGTACTTTATGGATCTTGTCATTAAGTAAATCATAAAATAGTTATCCTCAGACTTGAGATACCAGGAAACTGTCATGGATCTAGTGCATTTCTGTGAAGCAATTTAACGCTACACGTAACTGGTAGTTATACGGATTGTTTTCAGAAGTGTTGCAAAATTCATAAGTTTTGCTTGTAGTCAATAAGGGATTTGTTTCCTTCAAATTCGTTTTGAAGTTTAATACAGCTGGGCCCCTCGTGGGATTGGTAAGATGTATGTGTGGCCACACCCAAGATTTTCTAGAATACGTTTAGAAGATTTGGTAATCTTGCTCAATCAGATAAAACGAGAAACAGAATCAGTTAATTAAGGAATGACTAAGATCCATATCCTTATTAACATTGTATTAGAAACAAAAGGATAATAATAATGATGAATCATTAAAAGGTTTTGTCCAGGAGACCTTACTCGAGTCGTACTAGAGGCATCGGCGTGTAACTAGACGCTAACCGATGTGATCACACTATTAAAATATGTCCAAGTGGGAGCTGTTAGTTTATGGACGATAAATTAATAGTCGTGTGTTAGGATCGAACTCGAGACAACGGGATTGCACACAATACGTAAAGAGTTAACGAATTAATAATCATATTAAATGTAATATATTTATTAAATACACGAAAACGTTTAACGGTCGTTAAGTATTTAACGGTAAATGACTAACGAATAAAAAGAAGGACTAACTTTGTAAAAGGAAGTCGAGAAGGTTCCGGAACACCCCATGAGGGTGGTATTCGGCCGAATATAGGCAAGAGGGGAAAAGGAAAAGATTTTGTTTCCTTTTTCCTAATAGAACTTGACTTGGGCTCTAAGTTTGGTTAGCCTATATAAACAAAGGAATTAAGGGATCATATGATATAAGTTTTGTACACACAAAAGATCCCTAAATTTTTCTTTATTCTCCCTTTTGTTCGATCGGCCAAAATCAATCCCAAGGGATTTTTTTTTTGTTTGATCGATTTTAAACCTAAAAACATTTTCTTGTTTTCAAACTAATCTTTTGGTTAACTTGTTTCTAAAACGTGTGTACAAGAACGTGGTTTAATCTCACTATAGATTAAATCTTGGATCGATTAACAAAACTTGGTAAGGGGTTAATCAATAGATCCACATAAACCCTAATTAGAGTTAGATCAAGAACAAAGAAAATAAGAACGATTTTTGTGCTCGCGAGAATCCAAAGGTATTTAACCCGACCCGGTTAATTATATGCATGTTAATTATATGATTTGTTATCGCTTCCACTATTACGTGCTTTGATGTTTTATTTAGATTATAATTGTTATGCATGCTAAAAAACAACATATGGTTGCCGTCAGGTGGATTACACTCGCACGTGACAAAGATCTTTTTGTTCAAGTAAGATTTACTTTATTTCTACAAATTGATTACACGGTGAATATTATTTTGATATACTAGTTAATGGGACAACATATATTACTTTCGCTTTGGCATGTTCATTTTATAGTTATATTTGTTTGACCAAGTTACTATTAGTATTGTTAATGGTATTCATATTGGCATAATTGATATTAGATTTGACATCGGGTAATGATACGATCACGGTGTTCGTATCGGTTGTCTGATTTGAAGAATTTGAGTATTGATTTGGTTATGCTTGGTTTTATATTGGTAATGGTTTGTTGTTGGCTAGTTTGGTATTAGCATATGGATCGGTATTGCATCAGTTTGGATTAGTATTGGTATTAGTATTGGGATCAATATTGGTATCGGTATATATGATATTTGCACCGGGTTGGAATGGTTTTGGTTGCCCGGTTATGTTGGTTACATCTGACTCTGCATCCGTCTGGTTTTGTCTGGTCTTGCATCATTTTGCATCGGATATTTGGTTATATTTGCTGTCTGCAGTGCGGTCTGAATCTCATGTCTACTATCTGTCTGAATCTGTTGTCTGATTGAATCTGTTGTCTGAATCCGTTGTCTGCTGTCTGAATCAGCTGTCTGAATCTTCTTATTTGTGTAATTCTGTGCTCTGCACCTGCATCTGAATCTAAATCTGCATCTGTCTGAATCTGCATCTGAATCTGCACATGTTTGGATTGCATCGGAATGAGAATCCGTCTAACACCAGGTCTGCACTCTGGGACACTCCACTTTTCGTTTGCTTTTCAGTTTTAGTTTAGTTTTTTGTTTGACAAACTCTAAATGTTTACCGCTGCAACATTATGAGTTTGAGAGGGGGTGTTAGTTTAATAAGGCCCAATTGGCCCGTAGTAGTCTAGGCTAGTTTAGGTTTTAGGGTTCCACCCTTTGTTTGTCTTATAAATACTTATTGTATTCTCTTAGTTTATGAATCAATTCAACAGAGCTTTGCGTTGTATCTTTAGTTTCTACACACACTACAATAAAACATATACTCTAATCAATACGACATTAAACCATGTGTATCTTTTGTAAAATTGCCCATCAACTTCAAAATATGAATAAATTATCTACAAACCACCTCACCAAGTAGGCCTTTCGTTCAGTATTTGACGACAAATACTCGTCTAGCAGTCAAAATGATTAAAGATGGTTGCCACGCACCCTAATTCCATATTAAACATTTGAAAGCATCCCTCTCTCTTCCAATTAAAAACACGACAAATTCACTTAAATACAAAACCTCGCAATTTTATAATCAAAGACAAACACTTTCGGAACACGTATCCAAACACCCCTAAAATTATTCTTGTTCTAACTTGTAACTTAAAAAGCATATAGACACGGTGAAGACAAAGTAACAAAAAGTTAGTCTATAAGGCTACCCACTATAAGGACCATCAGTGACTTACATTTTCCCCTGCCATATCAGTTTTCTCTCTCCGGCAACCTATATACGACTTTTTACCACTATAAAGCAACCTTTATTTTTTCAGTTTTTTTAAACAAAATTAAATTTAATTAAATAAAATAAACATTACATAAAAATAATAAAAACCATTACAAAATAATTCAAATAACACTAAAACATTACAATAATAAAATGACTAATTTTGGTGATTCCAAAGGTGTTCCACTAAATCGGCTTTTAGGCTTAAATGAGTCGTTCTGTTGAGTTTCTCCTGAGTAACTTGCATCGATTCTTGATGTGTTCTTACGGGATCATAATCACGGTGTTGTTCCTCTCGAAAAAAATCAGGAGATATCGCCGCCCCATTGTCGTGAATAATGATATTATGTAATACGATGCATGTGTACATTACATAGGATAGTCTACGTCGCGACATCTCTCGAGCCGGATATTTAATTAGCTTCCACTTCTTTTTTAATACACCAAAAGCTCGTTCCACATCTTTTCTTGCTGCTTCGTGCTTCGTCTTATATAATATTCGTTTATGATCATCCGTACCCGGATTTTTAATGGATTTAATAAGAACGGACAATTGGGGATATATCCCATCAGTAAAATAATATCCCCTTTTATAAGGCACGTTGTTAGCCACGAATAGAACATCCACTGCTCTCCCCGATATGAGATCATTGAAAATAAGGGATTGACGTAAAACGTTTACGTCATTATTCATCCCGGAGACACCAAAGAACGCATGCCAAATCTATAAATCATTGGAGGCTATCACCCCTAGAAAATTGAGCTCTGAATGCAACTGGACAATTCTCCCACAGCCAGTCTGTACAATCAATGTTTCCTGCCATCCCAGGAAATCCATGCTTTTCCTCGTGATGAGCATAGAGTTTTTCCATGTCAGTATATGTCGGCTTTCGTAAAAACTCTTCACCATACAAATCCATGATGGCCTACAAAACAGTCGGAGACTATCACGAGCTGTTGTCGCACCCATTTGTAGATATTCATCCAACGCATCAGGAACGGCTCCGTATGCCATTTGACGAATTGTGGAAGTACACTTTATCAATGATGAAATACCAAGTCTTCCTGCACAATCATTTGTTTGTTGAATAAAATGGGAATAATCGGTTACCTTTCGAACAATGTATGTGAAGAGTTTTCGGCTCAGTCTGAACCGCGTACGGAATGTTGCTTCATCATATCGTGGGTGTTCAGGGAAGTAAGCCGCCAATAAACGATTATGAGCACCGTAACGATCCCTATCTCTTTAGGATCATTGGATTTTTGGCTTTGACGCTTTATATGCCGCTTGACATGCCTGGGTAAAAATAGTAAGCTCGCTATTAACTTCATCGTCATCGTCCGATTGTTAGTTATAGTATTCACTTTAGTCAATAAGTTATGGGGTTTTTGTGTAAATTTACCTCTAATTATAGCCATATTAGGGTTGTTGGGTTTCTCTACGGCCCAAGCCCATCCTCCCCCTCATATCTATAAAATGTGGTGAGGAGGGAGGGGCTTTATACTTTATTCTTCCAACCGGTTTGTTCTCCCCTCATCTCTATTAAAGGAGGTGGGGGGGAGGGTTTTGTACTTCATTCTTTTCTTACTCAATATACATGGAATATTGAGGGTTATATTTTTGTGCATCTTTTCTTTCTTTTCTGCCATACGACATAATCTGCTGGGGTGTGTTCGTCTTCAAGATCGGTTTATTCCGCACTAGTAACCAGGTTGTAGGGTGTCGAATCCAACAAGAGTTATAAAAAAAATAGCTCGTAAGACATTTGTGAAAGTGTGTATAGAGAATAGGGAATGTGTATTGAGAATAGTGATTTGAATTTGTTAAAAAAATGATGAAATGAGTGGGTATTTATAGTGTTAAAGTATTTAAAATTTAAAAATAAAAAAGTTTTTTTAATATTAAAGCAAATTTAAACTGTTCGAAATGGAATAAAAGGGACGACTACCGATCGGTGAGACGAACGAAGTCGACCCATGACCTTCGGCGACCGACACTGGCACTACAAGGCCGACTGACGGCGACCTACGTCGACCGAGCTGGTCGACCTTGTTTTAGTGAGTAGCCTAACTCAACGGTAAGAATGTATATTAACGGCGAGGAGCTGGTCGTGGTGGTGGTGTATGTGCTAGTGGTGTCTGTAGTGGTAGTCTATGTAGTCGGAACATCTCCATTGTAAGAATGTATATTGATGACGTATAATGGGTATACCAAGCCTCTGGGCTTGGGCCACATTATCACTTGGGCTCTTTGGCTAAACCTATCAATAACAGGCCATGGTAAAGCCCAATCTCGCGGGGGCTTCGACCCCGAACCTAGCGATCCGTCCGCGGATCCACTTGTAGACGGTCCGTCCGCGGATCCACCTATAAGACGATCCGTCCGCAGAACATCTGCGTCCGTTCAACACGATTGTCGCGGCCCCTTGCCCGACAAGGGACCCACTCCGGCCACTACTAAAGTAACCGAAATACTAGGAAACCCTAGTACTAGACACCTATAAATAGGGGTCATAATACATCCCAAAAGGTACACAATTATTCTTATTCTCTCTGACACATACTCTGACAATATGAATACTTACTCTCACGCCGGAGTCTAATCGTGGGGTCCGTCCCCACGGTAAGGTTAACGGTTTACTTTTAATTGTATAGAAAATCATCACTTCTCTTGCTCTAGTACAAGATCCAGCATTCAAGTCACTTGGAGGCCCGACCCGACAAGGGACTTCCAGCACCTCGCTAACCCGACACGAATTTTGTACTAACAAGTGGCGCCATCCGTGGGACGCTTACGCAACCACGTTTTCCTAAAAACTCACCATGAGCACTCACGAACAACAAATCACAAACAACCCCACGTCCGCCGTGAGGAACACAGGGGGAAGGAATGGTCCCCAGGGTCTTGAGGAACCTATGTCTGACGAGGTTCTTAGGGAAATGTGCGACAAAAATTATCACCAACTCTTGCCACTCATCGCCGAAAAGATGCAAAAAGAAAAAGAGCAGAAAGACAAACTCAACGCGGTGAAAGCACGACTAATCTATGGCGAAGAGTCCGGAGTTAAGATAAGAAGCCGTGAAGAATCGCACTACTCTGAATCCAAGACACCCACCGCCCGAACAGAACCCAGAAGAAGACGCGGAGATAGGTATTCCCGAAGCCCATCACCACATGCCAGTGTTTTCAAAAGGCTTAAGAAAGACAGATCCCCTTCACCGCGGCCCCGGCCACGGAAAGAAGGAGGCGTGTTTAATAGGTTGGGAAGAAAGGAGCCAGCTACTTCTGCGCGTTCTGATAGTCGTCAACGGAGTCCCCAAGCAAAAAGAACTGAAGTAGAAGCAAGAAGGCGTCAACAAAAGGGAACACCATCTCGTACGACTAGCCAATATTCAGAAAGTGATAGTGAAGGGGTCACTGGAAATCTAAACTAAGAAGACAAAGATCGAACACCTATGAAGATGATCTCTCCCAGCCTTAGACATGTGAAGAAAGAAACCCTTTCACACCTCGGATCCGGAACTTCAGTCTCCCGAGAACTAGGATGCCCAACCATGTCAAAACATACGATGGAAGTGGAGATCCGGAGGATCACTTAAAGCTATTTTAATCGGCCACAAAAACAGAAGGTTGGGCAATGCCGACATGGTGTCACATGTTCAACTCAACCCTCACCGGAAATGCCAGAGTTTGGTTCGACAAGCTGCCAAAGGAGTCGATCGATAGCTACGAAGATCTAAGAACAGCGTTCAGGGAAAACTATCTTCAGCAAACAAAGCACATCAAAGATCCGGTGGAAATACATCACATCAAGCAAAGAGACGGAGAATCTACGGAAGACTTCATGGACAGGTATAAGGCAGAAGTCCTAGACGTAGAAGGAGCTCCGGAATGCATGAGAATCTCCGGGTTTATGCATGGAATAACCCACCCTGGGTTAATCAAGCGTCTATACGAAAAAATTCCGAGATCTATGGACGAAATGTATAGAATGACTACGTCCTTCCTGCAAGGGGAAGTTGCTGCACTCAGTCATGGCCAGAGAAAAACACCTTCATCATGGAAACCGTCAGAAGGGGGGAACAAACCGAATTTTAAGAAAGGCTTCAAAAACAAACAAAGACCGGATCGTAAGCCAGATAGATTCTCACTCCTCACCAAAACGCCAAAGGAAATTTTCGCTCTGGAAAGGGGAAAATTCAAAGCCCCACCACCAATTGTAACTCCGGTGGAGAAAAGGGATCCGAACAAATACTGTGAATTTCATTCAGACACGGGACACAGTACGGATGAATGCATGCAACTAAGAAAGCAAATAGATGAAATGATCAAGGCCAGAAAATTGTCGCAATTCATCAAGGAATTAAAACAGAACGACAAGCCGAAAGCACCAAAAAAAGGAGAAGCATCCGGAATGGATAAACCTCTGACTATACTGATGATCCAACCATGGGAAAAAGTAGCCAAGCCCAGGATTACCCAAAGCTTCTCTCCGGAGATGGCAATATCCTTTCCACCACTGAGGTAAGAAGATGGGACGGAGGGCCCAATGATCATCGAAGTCGACATGGCCGGACATTTTATGCATAGGGTATATATTGACTGTAGAGCATCCTTAGAAGTCTTGTATGAACATTGCTTCATAAAACTCCGCAAAGAGATAAGGGATCAGATGGTTCCGGCCACCACTCACCTTATCGGATTCAGCGGAGAGACCATTTGGCCACTGGGCCAGATAGCCTTGCTAGTAAAAATTGGTGATGAAACACACTCCACCTCCGCATGGATGAACTTCATGGTTGTAACATTCCGTATTTTCAGGTCATTTACGACGTCATCTATTTCACTAATTATTTTTTTTTTCGTACGCGTTCGCTTTTAAATTTAATAGTTAAGTTAAATCGCGTAAGTTAAAATTATCGTTTAGCGTAAACGGACACCAAACAAATAAATGTTTACATCAAGCAAGTGTTAAGTAATTATTTTGAGTATAATTATTAACTTTGTTTATTTTATTTTTATCGGATACGTAAAGTGTATACGTTATTACATTTCGC
>BQNB010082670.1:0-29258 GCA_026074375.1 Tanacetum coccineum
AAAAACATAATGAAAGACATTTTAAAAGTAAATTACAATTAAACTAAAAACTACTCCTATTTTCCTACATACTTTTTTTTCGTTCTTCTGTCTTGTTCTTTCTTTTTATAGGCTGTGATGTCTTCAAGTCTTTGTGTTTCTTGTGTTAATGATGTGAGAGGAAACCAAACTCTTATCCTGGCCCTTCAATATTTCTTGGTCACCACTTACTTGAATCCTAGCCTTTGATTTCAATCCTCCAGTTAAAACCCCTAGGATTGCCAACCTGGATGCTTATGCCATGCGGGGGTAGGGTTCGTTGAGAGTGATGTTATGGCTGTTTGTGAACAGTGTCACGTGAGGGGTGAAGGAGATGTACAGTAGTTTGGCAGGAAAATTGGTATAAAAGGTGCAGGGGAAAAGTTTGTACAAATGGCAGGCAAGGCCCCTCAATCTATATATGAGTATTACATGTATGGTCCTTGGTGGTGTGTAACTTTGGGGGACTTGGCAATTTAAGCCCCTTAGGGTTATATGAGGTGTTGCATAGACAATCCTTGGTACTTAACAGCAAAGGGGTTTAAGGGTTCTTAGGCTAACCGGTTGTTAAGTAGGAATTGGGCTTATGGTTTAGGTATTTGGGCCGGATATATATAATAAGGAAGTTGGGCTTTAAAGGGTTACAAAGGATTTAAGGGTTTAGTTATATAAGTGGGCTGACCCGGGCCCACTAGGTGGGTACGGGTGGGCCCACTTTTGACAATTAGGTTTTTGGGTTCGGTTTTTGATGCTCTTTCCAACGACGTATCTCGGGGTTGACTTTGACTTCGTTTTGACTTCATCAAATGCGCAAACGTTGTCTAGTCGATCCAAAAATGTCTGTTTTAGCTCCATTTTCAATCCTTTTGTACTCTTGGCCTCGGTTTTTCACGCTCTTTCCAAATCCGTGCTCGGTTTTGTCCGGTTTGGCTTTATTTTTGTCCTTTAGTGAATATCCGGTACCTGTACAGTACAAACACAAAAACAAACATATTTATGGCATTTTATGTGCGTTTTTGGTCATTTAGGGTCGTTTTTAATGGAAAAAGGTATGTGTAATTACAGACATACCAAAATCCCCCATACTAAACTATTGCCGTGTCCTCACGCAATGCTATATGTAAGCACTTAGAAAACTAAGACCCTCAATCCCCCTCGACTAATAACCTCGAAAAGTAGCTAAGTGTTCGTCAAGGGAAATAAAGAATCAATAGCTTCGACAAGTCCCGTTTTCACCATTTTTTATATGTACACTAACTATCCCTAATATTTTTGTATTTCAAGAAATCAATTCAGAAAGCTTTGGTACAGATATAGATATGATAGCATTGCGTATCATCCAGAAATCCGACGACCAAGCGGAGGGCTATTTAAACTCCACCGAGGACATGCACTGCTTGCGTGATCGATTTTGGGCAAGGAATGGGTAAACAATTGCCTTACCGAATTTTCATATATAATAGTTATCACGCTAGCATAAAGGGCCTCACCCCATGAGGCACTTTATGGCCGAAAATGTCGATGCACTCTTTGTAGCTGCCGAAGTTGAAGAAGCTTCAATGACTGTTGTCTGGGCATTGATTCCAAGAAACAACAGAAGATCTTCCTGTCAAGCAGAGAATTTCAAGCTGCTCAGGATCGACAAAAGAGCTACGCTAATTTGAAGCAAAAACCAATGAGTTCGAAGTTGGGGATAGGGTTATGCTCATGGGTTCTCCCTTGAGAAAGGGTTTGTACGTTTCGATAAGTACGGGGTAAAGAATTGGGTACCCGAGATAAGTCAGACCTTTCCAGGTGTTAGCCAAAGTGGGAAAGTTTCCTACAGGCTAGAACTTCCCTTAGGGAGTTTGAGCAGCAGTATCACCATACTTCCCTGTGTCGATCGAGGAAATGTTACGCTGACGAACCATTGGTCATGCCGTTAGAAGGAATTCACGTTGACGATAAGCTCCAATTTGTGGAAGAACCCGTTGAAATCATGGAACGGGAGATCAAACGATTGAAGCGAAGACCGGATACCATTGGTTAAGGTTCGCTGGAACTCCAGGAGAGGTCCTGGGTTCACCTGGGAACGTGAAGATTCGTTCAAACAGAAATACCCATAACTTTTCACAAACCGGGCTTCGTCATCCACTACAAGGTCTTAAGCTTTGAGGACAAAGATCTTTTAATGGGTGGAGACTGTAACATTTCTCAATTTCAGGTCATTTTACGACTCCTATTATTTGTCACTATTTATTTTGGTCTGATACGCGTTTACTTTTAAATTAACTTTTTAGCTAAATCGCGTAGACCAGAATAAATTAAGGTTTACATCAAACAAGTAATATATAATTATTAAGAAGATAATTATTAACTTTGAGTTTTTTTATTTTTATTGGTCACGTAAAAGGTTTACGTTTCGCAATAAAATACATTCGGACACACCCCGGAAATACCTAGACTTACCTAGACTCAAACCAATACCCACTTTTAATCCTTAAACACAAAAACTATCAATTTCTTATGTTAAACCCACTATAGCCGAATATGGGTACCAAAAACAACTAGAAATCATTCTTTTAATCCCTAAGTACATGTACATCACTTGCCTAATTAAACCTTGTACTAAATGCTCCCTAGTTAACTTATACACAATGGTTAATAACCCTTTGTTCTCTCTTTCTCTCTTGGATACTCGGCTAGACATCAAACCACACACAAATCCATAAGATTTTCATAATTAGCTCAATCTTTGTACCAAATTTCTTATTTAAGACATGGTTACTTAGTCGTTTAGCTCAGATTCAATGTGTGGACTAAACGAAACCATAAAAACCACTAGGATATGGGGCACTGGTTTGGTTTGTTGTGGACTATGGAAAGTTACATAGTTTCATTGTCTATAAATACACTCACTCTCAATACTTTACATTATACACTTCTTACTCTTCACACAATATCAAAAAAGTTAACATATACACCTCTCTTGAGTCGAGTCTTAAACAGCAAACAAACACCCTCTTTTATTTCATTCGTAACACCAGAACAATCAATATGGAATCTTCTCTGCGTGTTAACAAGGATATACACGAGGTAAGTTGGTGTTTTCAAGCTTTGAATCTTAGTGTTTGGTATTTGAATCGTGTATTTCACACGTGGGTTGCGACATTACTCACGCACACTCGAAACAAAGTCTTAGGACCCTTGTAAGTCACGTATAAACTCGTCATTTCTTAGGTACTTACTTCTTTGTTATCATGTCATATTAGTAGTCTTATGTGATATTTTCGAGTTTTAATAGGCTGAACACGCCATGGTTCAAACCCATGGTGGCACACGACATATTTCTCTGTACTCAACCTTGTGTGGTGTTGGAATGTTAAGAAACAGGTACAAAATGATTTAATGGCAAGCTAAGGTATCAAACGTATTCGGTTGCATACAAATGTAAACACATACAGCGAATCCTTTACTCCTTGCGCACGAATCTAATTTTAAAAAACTATACGTAAACCATGTCAAGTAAACATGATAATTGGCTTAGGAACGTATATCTGAGTTAATGATTGTTTGCATGGATGAAAACGCGAATAAGAAATGCTAGGCATCGTTGTTTTGGCAATAGAGGATTCTAACGAAACACCCTAAGAAAAACCACACCCGAGCCTTAATGAACTAGTAGTCATTAGCGAGGCACATATGGCCCAACAGTCCTAATATAGCTCAAAAACAGCTTTAATGAGAGCATATACGAAAATTATGGGCTTATTAAATGAGCTTAAGAGTTAAGGACCTAAAACGAATTTAGAACTTAAGGCTTAACATACCATTCGGTTCTTAAATTGGGCCTCCTAAGAAACAAAAAACCAATACAGAGAGCTTATTAACTTATTTAATAAGCCTTACAATGAAATAAGGCCATTTCGCGAGCTTATTAAGAATCTTACAAGCTTATTTGAAACTAATAAGAACTTTGACACAACCTAGGACCAAACTCGGACCCTTATCGGGCTTATTAGCCCACCACCCGAGTCCAACGTAAGCGAATAAGCTCACAATAAGCTTGGGCAGCTTATTGGTGAACTTATGTAAGCCTAACGGGCTTAATGGACCTAAATAACACTTATTGAGATGAGAATATAAGTTGGAATACTTGGTAAAGACCTTTTTCAACCTTTCAGGTTAAGATCATTGGGGTATCAAGCCCAATAAGCCCGAATAAGCTTAAATAAGATCACCCGAGCTTATTTTTCAACTTAACGGTTTTATTTAAGCTTATTTAAGTCAAATAAGAGCTTATGAGCTTATTTATTTAATCTTGATTGGACCATTTATTAGCTTGATGGGCCTTAACGGACCCAATAAGCCCAATAAGCTCAAATAAGCTCATTCGAGCTTATTTATAAGCTGCCAACGACTTATGTAGCTTATTGGAGTTAATAAAACCTATTGTCACTTGTTAGATCTTAATTGGAGTTAAAATGTGATTTTTACAAGTTAAGGGACTAAAAGTGTCAATTTATAAACTCAAGGGTTAAAACTGTCAAAAACTATTTTAGAAAGGTCTAGGGACTGTTTTAGACATTCTGAAACTCAAAGGGGCTGTTTTAAACATATAAGGACCAAAAGTATAATTTTGTAAAGTTGGAGGACTAAAAGTGTAATTAGGGAAACCTAAGGGTTTAAAATGTAAATCTTGTATACTACATAAACACAAGGGCTGTTTTGTAATTATAGAAAACTTAAGGGTATTTTATAAACAAAAGTGACTTTATAAACACTTAGCGAATCGGACGAATTGTTTTCGAATATTATACAAGTAAACCTACGATTTAATAAATACGAATATTTATTAATAACATTTATACGTGTACAAGAATGTGTGAAATCGTATACTTTCCCAAGAACCACACAAGTGATAACGGTATATATAAACTAGTAAATTATTGTAGTTTATACATTGAGTATTTAGTCTAAACTTATAGACTAAGACTGGCCGTATTTACTTAGGTATTTGACGGTGTGATTCATTTGACATGCTTGGATATATTATCATTTTCATAGGACTATTTGCTAAGGTGAGTTCATAGCCCCATGTTTTACAATTATTTAAATGATTTATATCTTTGGGGTGAGAACATGCTTTGTTTTACAAATTGGACGTAAGTGTACATTTTAAAGCCTACACTTAGAGATATGATGAGTAATTAGTTCAGAGATGCTGAAGAGTATGCCTACCATCTAGAACAATCACAAAGTTATATGGATAATCAGATAGTTTGGGAAAGCAGACAGGAGGATATCAAGCGATCAAGGCCATATGCTCTTGTTTTTTATGGTCCCCAAAGAAATCCGAATGAACTTCCAAGGTATCGGTACAACATGGATTTATTTTTCTTGAAGTATGGAAATTATTAGGAGAGAAAGTATGTGCTCTCACTTCATAAGATACACATTGTTCCATTTCCCGAAGAAGATTTGGAAGAAAAGATAAATTGTTGGGTCAGAAAAGAATTCAAAACGTTTAACAAAGAAGCACGGTTATCGTTTCAACAATGGAAAGATTCACGGCACAACAGAATTTACAAGGTCAATTACAAAAGAGTTAAAGATAATTCGAAAGAGTTTTTCTCTGATCACAAGATTTTTGAAGTTGTCAGAATTAACACAGAACAACAACACGGGCTTGATTTCATGGAACAACTTATTGTGATGAGAGAAAACAACAAACCATATTGCTTTTCTGAGGCTGACTTCAAATATCTGAACAAGAATGATATTGAAGATATGTACTTTCTTTTCCTGAACAAGAAAGTCAGCTACCGTGAAAACAAGTTGCTGAGTTCTATAATGACATTCATCAAAAGCAGTGTAATCTAGGAGAGAGTTTGTGACTTTTAATTGGGAATAGAATGCTACCAGATCAAGATCAACTAAACCGCACCAACAATGATGTTTCCTGATATTGAAACATATGATCCTTACTCCATAATTGATAAACCAAGAGTTGGTTTAATTTACTTAAACAACAAAGAGGAGAAACATGTTATGGAGCTGGCTGAGATTGTTAAGTTTTGTGATGCCACGCTGGAAATAGTTTTGAAAGAATTCAAGATGAAGATTTTTTAAACATATTTTTTGAAGAAGACTCCACTGCTAGGTGCCTTAGACCTCAAGATTATGAAAACGTACGAAAGAGAAATTAAGAAGCGTCTAAGACATCGTGAGCAAATGAGAAGATGGGAGTCATTCGTGAATGGAAGACCATTTTGTAACAATTTGTAATTTTTAGGTCAGTATTTAAATTTATACTTTCATTATTTATTTTACTTTTGAGTAAAAATTTACTTTTTACGGTTAACCGGATAGGTTATCTCGCATTCGTAGAAACACTTTTATTAAACATGAACTCGGGTTTAGACTAAATATTAGTCTACGTGCTTTACGTTTTTTTTGGGTAAAGGGTTTCCTCGATAAATTGTATTACTCCAAAAAAACTTTTAAGTACAACGAATGAGGGTGAGTCCCTCATCTCAGCCCATTCAAGGACACTTACAAGCATCAAGATAGTTACTTACCACACCACTACATAAGAATGACATGCCATTCTTATGACTGTCAAAAGAAAAAGACAACAACTACTTCCTAGCATGATTCTTTAAATGTATATCATAGTGATCACAGAATGCCTGCAATAGCTCTGGTAAATCATAAATATGAGCCTCATATCCATCATAGCAATCCAAGTCGTCCACCTCCAAAGTAAACCCTCGCCTAAGTACGAGGAAATATATATAGAATTAACATCATCCGGCTTATAGACTTCATTATCGTCTGAAGTCATCTCCATGTCTAGCATAGGGGTTTTACGCTTATAGTTGCAGCCTCTTTACCTCTGTGACGATTCCCATCAAACTTCACCTTCTCTTGAAGGTACATCCTCAATCACTGATTTTGATATAGTCAAGTTTACATTTGTTTTATTTAAGTTCAACAACATTATCCATACCAAAATTAGTATTAATATCAAGTACCTTTTCCTCTTCCATAATCTTATCAAGATTACTCCTTAACTGAATCAAATCAATATCATCCTTAAAGTATTTAGGATTACCACTATCATTATTAGGCCGAGAGGAGTCATCTCTATGCACATCAGTAGATACATACGATTGGTCACAAGCACCATTAACATCATCCTTTGAATTAGGAAGTGTATTAGCCTTCTGTTGAGTATTATTCTCCTGATTGATAATTGGTTTAGACACAGGCTTGTACACGAAGTTAAATTTAAGTTTAAAAAAATCTAATACCTTCAATATGTTTTGCTTTTGCAACATGTTTCACTCCTTTTTCCTTGCGCTTAACATGTACAGAACCCTCATCTACATTCATCATAAGAATAACCTCCTTCTCTTTCTTCAGGCAGTCATCATCCACGTGGTCGAAAATTTTGCATGATGAGCATCGGGGGCTTCCATTAAATGCTCCTTTCCCTTCCTATGTGGAATGGCCACTACAAGAGACTCAACAAGATCCAGATCCGCTGTAATCTTAACAAGTGCTCTAGCATAAGAGCTCGGTCCCCAAGAATTAAGGCACATACTGCTCGTATGTGCATCCAACATAATTAGTCGACCCAGTTTTGAGGTTATCAAACTCAGGCCAACGTCCGAATAAGTAACGATGGGCACATTGAACAATTTCACCCAAACATGAATCCTTTTAATGTCCTCCTTCTTCACTTTCTCTTCAGCATTCCAAACATTTAACAAAATGGGAACAAGTCTAATTCGCCAAGGACCATTCTTCATGACACTATCCATTCCGTCCTTTGATGAAAATTTGAACAAAAAGAATCCCTGATGTAGCATGACTCGCTCTAACCCGTACTTAGCCCAAATATGTTTCACATAGTTTTCTACAACAGGAAAAGCAAGTCGCTTCCCAATGAAATACCCATAGAGAGTATTATCAAACCGAGCACTTATCATATCCATAGTAGCTTGCGGTATAGCAACATTAGCCCCAACAATGTCCACTTCATTATTTTGCTCAGTTAAATACACAGTTTGTTGAGGATTTTTATCCGTCAACAAATCCGCAAAAGGAGTATTATTAGAACCGCATGTGGTATCTTTTTTATCAATACAAGCAGCAGTAGGAATGATTTTAGTACCTAAGCCACCATTCTTACTATTTTTACAAATGTTTTCTATACCCACTATAACAGCAGGTATAGCATTTTCACACACACTTGTAATACAAGCAGCAGCATGATCATTATCTTTAGTGGTAAGAGGGGATTTCAAACCCTTCACACCACCATCATCAGTCCTAACTGCGGCATCAACACATCCCCCTGTATTATCCTTAGACGTATCTATAAGGTTAGACCCAAAACTTTCCCATCTATATTCTTAACCTTCATAGCAAGTTATTGACCCTGTATTTTTTTAAACATCAGCATCTTTCTTCAAAGGCTTAGACGGACGATTGAGAAACCCTTGTTCCATCTCTCAAAACCCACTAACAGAATAGAAACCACCCGTAAATTAGAGGTGACAAGAGGGTCAAATACATAAAACCCTAAAAATTAGGGTTTATGATACCGCAAGATCAAGGCCCAAATCCTCTTCCAGTCGAAAGTAAATTAGCAAACAAACTCAGTCCCACAAAAAGATCTAATCAAACCCTAAATAAATAGGATAAGAATTAGATACGACAGAAAAACCACAGGATTTGAGAAACCTAGACGATAGTAATACAAAACCCTAAAAACCTAAAGAAACCGCAACCTAGCAAGGGACTTGTAAATCCATAAAATCAGAGATTAACAGATAAAACAAGACCATTAAAAGGCATAAGAGTCAAAAGGTAGAAAGAATATCGATCAGATCAGAGAAAACGCAAAGGGTTTTTTATTATAATAAAAATGACGCCGGCAAAACCCTAAAAAACAGAAAAATATTTCGAACCAAAAGTGCTCCAATCCATTAATCAACACAATAGTCAATAAAAGGAGAGAAACAAATGAGGAACGGATTTAAGACTTGATCAGAATAGTTTTTTAGGGGTGGCCGGAAATCGCCAATAGAGAGAGAATTTTCTAGGGTTTTTTTACGTATTTTTATTATTTCACATAAGTATCCCATATGATGTAATTTTATTTTTAATATTTACGTTTACTTTTCGTGGTTACGCCGAAACTCTTGTAATATTTTACATTTTTACCCGTTAGCCCAAAAACTACCCACTTATACCAAATTTATCACAAAAATTATAAAACTTTCCCCAGCCACATGGACAAGTGTCCATGTGGTGGGTTAGTCATGTTGGATGTATATGTCTAGTTCATGAGTCATAAGACACATGTTGCCTCTCATTTGCATGCCTAAAACTCATCTACACCATCTCTCACACATAAATTATTCACACAAAAAAATATTATTTTCTTCTCCTTCTTTCTCCTATGTATGTCCATACTTCCTCCATCAAAACCAAATCCATATAAATTTTACTAGTGATATTATATCTAGATTGAAAAGGGCGAGAAGCTAGTAAATTTCTTTGTGTTAAAAGTCTCTTCAAGATCATCATTCAAGGGTTTCATCGAAATGTTTAAGGTTTATAGTGCATGTATTTATGGTTTAAAAAAGGTTATTGCAAAATTTTACTTGGGTTGAAAAAGCTAGTACAAGTTTGGTTGATTTGTTGTAACTTATCTTCGCTTATTTTCTTGTAAGATTATTGTTTCATTGATATCTTCTTAATTTTTTTTATAAAATTAATTATATTTTTCTTGTATTTTTTTGATTTTGAAATGTATTTATAAACTTTATTGATTTATTGTAAATTGTAACACCCCCTTATTTCACATATAGCAGTGGAAGCTAATTTGGGGTATTACTTCATGAATCAATAGTCATAATCATAGAAAACGACTCAAAAGAGACGTTTTGGAAAATTTAGTTATCATTCAATAATATATCAGAGTTTTACAAAAGAGGTCCCAAAGTACATTGAAAACATAAAGTTTGAATGATAACAAGTTTTCCAAAATGTCTCTTTTGAGTCGTTTTCTATGATTATGACTATTGATTCATAAAGTAATACCCTAAATTAGCTTCCGCTGCTATATGTGAAATAAGGGAGTGTTACAGATTGGTATCAAGAGCCGAGGTTATAGAGAACAAGGTTAAAACCTAAACTATAACCATTTTTCATCCAAGAAAGTCCTCCGTGCCACTACATTTCCTAAATAGTATGTAAAGATACATAAATATTAATTATATATAAATAACTTATGTTATTTTACACTGGGTTGTTACAGAATTATGTCTACATCCACCCACCCTATTATCGTCCTATATAATTCTAATGTTGAGGATGCTTTTTCCTCTACGAATACTCCTGACTATACCCCGGCTTCACCAGACTATTCCCCAGCCTCACCGGGAAACACTTCTTCTGATCCTTCAGAGGATTTATCTAAGGATCTTTTGGCCTCGCTAGCCATCTCACCTTTCCACGATGATCCATATATGAAGGTCATGCAAGCATATAATGCTACTAATGATGAGTCACCTATTCCACTACCACAAGCTCCTATTGCTCCACCAACTATTTTGCCTCCATCTCTAATTTTACCACCATCACCACTATTTGATCCCTGATATTTCTTTCTTCCTGAAGAGATTTTACCATCTTGGAAATAAGCTCGTTCCCGATCATCCTTCTTTACTTCTGCCCTACCTCAAGTATTTAAGATTGGAGAAAGTTCTCATAAGACGAGTCTAGAGCGCCATGAGGAACAGATCGAGACTATTTTGAATCACTTAGATAAGCTCCCTTTTGAGCGCATTGAGCACATTGAGCACATTGAGCACATGGAAGATAAGATAGAAGGTCTTGGTAATGGTCAAGTAATCATACAACGAGATTTTGACCAACTAGAAATCGAACTTCAAGAAGCCCATACCCTGATTGCTGGATTTTAGAGAAAGCAAATGGGGCATGACGACAAGATTGTTCAGATTGTTCTTGCTCGCGTCAGGACTTCTACTTTAGAGATACCATCGAGGATATCCAGGTTTGCCACCGATCAGATATGAAGAGTCTTCTGGACAAGTTCCATGAGCTCAAAAACGACAAGAGAGGACCACCAGACTACTAGACTAGATCCTTATCATTTACAGGTTTTGTTAGAATCTAACCACTGGATGTGTGGCATAAATAATGACACTTGTCAAATTTTGGTTATGTAAAATATGTAGACAAGTTGTTTAGGACATAATGAAGTTGTGATTCCATTATACCTCATTGTTTCATGATACCGATTTAAGTATGTCGTGGTTGTCTATCCTATACCCTGTATTAAGGTTATTCATGTATCGTATCTTTATGTATCTAGGATCACTATGGTTCTCTTACCATCAGGTTTTCTTAAACCTTTGTACCCATATATCATGGATATGATAAATGATCAAGATATTGAGCATACGATTTCACCTTCACCACCACCAGACTAGCCTTTGATAAGTTATCTAAGTGGTCACACGGTATGAAACCACTAAAAGTGGAACCAGTCCCCGAGAAACCAATGAGTTAGATCTTGTTAAGTAACTATTCCAAAATTTTCCGTTATATTTTGCAATGTAATATCAAAGGATGTGTATTTCTTTGTTAAGACTCGTATCAAATAAGTATCTATGTCAAATGATTTCAATATCACTATGTATGAAAATTTTAATTATTATACAAAGACTTGTGATATTACTATATCATTGTATATATTCTTATTATATGTTGTCTTGTAAATGTTGATAGAATGGCTCCCAAGAGGACACCAACATCTGCAGCACCAGCCATGTCCCTCAGTCTGCCATTAGGAAACTATTGTTGATAGTGTTGTCGCGCTCTGGAAGCATAACTGCTACCATGGCAAATACTGACAATAACCACGTAGAAACAACTGGACCAAGAGAAACTCTCTGTAATCAAGAAATGTAGCTACAAAGAGGTTATAGCTGCCAACCTTCAATTCAAAGGTAACAGAAGGCTGTTGGTCTCATCCGCTGGTTGAACGAGCCTGAATCGGTATTTCACCGTAGCAACTGTACCGAGGACTAGCAAAGTGAAATTTGCTACTGTACTTCTACTAAAGAAGCCTTTTTCCCGTTGGAATTTATTCGCCCAGCCTATTGGAATAGAGGAATCTTACAAGATCACTTGGTCCGAATTTAAAGAGCTCTTAATAAAGAAGTATTGTGCCCAAGACGAGTTAAGAAA
This sequence comes from Tanacetum coccineum, assembly GCA_026074375.1. NCBI lineage: Eukaryota > Viridiplantae > Streptophyta > Magnoliopsida > Asterales > Asteraceae > Tanacetum > Tanacetum coccineum. The sequence continues at coordinate 12,292 of BQNB010082670.1, forward strand.
TGTAAGATGAATTTTACCAATCTTATGTCTAAAGGAAAGATCTCACAAGACTTACGTTAGAAGATTCCAGGAGTTGGCAGTCTTATGCCCAACTATGGTACCAAATTCTGAGAAACTTATAGAAGTCTTCATCAGGGGATTACCCAAGAGTATTGAAGGAAATGGTTACGCATCATTCAAAGCCATCAAAACTTGGAGGAAGCATTACCATAACCCAGGATGAGGTTAATGTATCAGGTAATAAAGCATAATTCTGTGCAATGGAACCAATGATCACAAATAATTTGATGATTAGAAGAACCTTCACCAACAACAACAACTACCCAAAACAAACCGTAATAACAACAATAAACAACCGCAACAATGATCACCAACACAGAAAAATAAGGCAAGAAACTGTCAGGAGCATATGCAGCCCCCCCAACCAAAAATAGTAGTTAAACTGGAAGCTTACCCCGTGTGAAGAAATACACACTCTGCAATCGCACAGGACCTTGCAACTAACAAGTGTTTAGACTTGCATCAGGTGGGTCAACCAGACCAAGGAACTGCAGAAAAAAAGGCCACCAACTGAAGCAACCTGCAGCCAGTGTCAGTAACTTGTCATGCCTGTGGAGAGAAAGGACATTACAGAAATCAGTACCTAAAAGCAAACAACAGTGCCTATGGGAGAGCATACTTGCTGAGGGACAAGAATGCTCACCAAGACCCGAACGTAGTCACGGGTACGTCTCTTCTAAACTACGGGGTCGCATATAGCTAGAGTATTAATTTGATTCAGGAGAACCCGATAAAAGTTTTGTATCCATAACTCTTGCTTCTATGCTTAATATCCCACCAATTACTCTAGATACCACTTATGACATTGAAATGGCCGATGGAAACCTAGTAGGCACTAATACCGTTATCTAGGGTTGCACTCTGATTTTGCTAAACCAACCTTTCGAAATTGATCTTATGCCGATTAAACTCGGTAGTGTTCGACGTTCGTCTTTGGTATAGGATTGTTATCCAATTATCCTGCTAAGATTTATTTGTGACAAGAAAGTTCGCCACCATCCCATCCACGGTGGAAACTTTGATCATATAGGAGTTCGAAGTACAACCCGACTAAGTACTCATATCCTGTATTAAAACCGAAAGATATATATCCAGGGGATATCAAGTTTTCGTAGCCTAAGTAATGGAGAAGAAGTCAGACAAAAAAACAACTAGAAGATATACCAGTAGTCAGAGAATTTCTGGAAGTTTTTCCTGAAGATCTACCCGGCCTTCCTCCGGTTCGTCAAGTAGAATTCCAAATCGATTTAATGCCTGGAGCGGCACCAGTAGCCCGAGCACCTTACGAATAGTCTCCTTCAGAAATGCAAGAATTAATCAGATCACGTACAAGAGTTAGTAGACCAATTTTTATCCGAGCCGAGTACTTGCCCCTAGGAGCTCCTGTCTTATTTGTTAAAATGAAAGACGGATCTTTTAGAATGTGTATCGACTACCGGGAGTTGAATAAACTCACCATAAAGAATCGTTACCCATTACCCAGGATCGATGACTTATTCGACCAACTTCAAGGTTCGAGTACTTACTCAAAGATTGATTTTAAGATCAGGCTACCACCAATTTAGAGTCAGGGATGAAGATATTCCCAAGACCGCTATTCCAAAAGCGATACGGAAAACTACACGAATTCAAGTGATTCCATTTGGTTAAACAACGCCTTTTGCTTGTTCATAAACAGACCTCTTGAACCGAGTGTTCAAACCAAATACTTGGATAAATTTGTGATAGTGTTCATGCGAATGATATTCTCATCTACTCCGGTAACAAAAAGAACACGCAAACTACCTGAGAATAAATACTTGGAATTACTCAAAAAGGAGAATTATATGCCAAAGTTGCATCCAAATGTGATTTCTAGATCATATCATGCAATTTCCGAACTTGTATCAAACAATTCATTGTCAAAATTTCCTTACATTGTACAAATGACTTATGATATGATTCTTATTTTGTGTTGTCTTGTAAATGTTGATAGAATGGCTCCTAAGAGGACATCAACATCTGCAGCACTAGCCATGTCTCAGGCTGCCATCAGGAAAGTAGTTGCTGATAGTGTTGCCGCAGCTCTGGAAGCACAAGCTGCTAACATGGCAAATACTAACAATACCAATAGAAACACCAGACCAAGAGAAACTCCCGTAGCAAGAAAATGTATTTACAAAGAGTTTATGAGCTGCCAACCTTTCAATTTCAAAGGTACGGAAGGGGTTGTTGGTCTCATCTACTGGTTTGAACGAACTGAATCGGTATTTTCCCATAGTAATTATACCGAGGACTGCAAAGTGAAATTTGCTACTGGTACTCTAACAAAAGAAGCTTTGTCCTGGTGGAATTCATTTGCCTAGCCTATTGGAATAGAGGAAGCCTACAAGATCACCTGGTCTGAATTTAAAACGCTCTTAATAAAGAAGTATTATCCCCGAACCGATGTCAAGAAAATGGAAGATGAATTTTACAATCTAACTGTAAAATGAAATGATCTCAAGACTTACGTTAGAAGATTCCAGGAGTTGGCAGTTTTATGTCCAAATATGGTGCCAAATTCTAAGAAACTTATGGAAGTCTTCATCGGGATTACCCAGAAGTATTGAAGGACATGTTACTGCTTCAAAGCCTCAAACTTTAGAGGAAGCCATTACCATAACCCAGAGGTTAATGGATCAAGTAACAAAGCACAACTTTGTGCAAGGAACCAATGATCACAAATGAAATTTTGATGATAGAAGAACCTTCACCAACAATAACAACCACAACAATGATCACCACCAACAACAGAATAGAAGGCAAGAAACTATCAGGGCTTATGCTGCCACCCCAACTAATAATAATAGGTATATTGGAAGCCTCCTCTGTGTAAGAAATACACCCTGTATCATACAGGACCTTGCACTGTCAAGTGTCAGACTTGCAACAATGTAGGTCATTAGACCAGGAACTACAGAAACAAGGGGCCAGCAACTGGAAGCAACCTGCAGCTAGTGTTAGTAACTTGTCATGCTTGTAAAGAAAAAGGACATTACAGATATCAGTGCCCAAGAGCAAACAACAATGCCTATGGAAGAGCATACTTGCTGAGGGACAAGAACACTCACCATGACCCGAACGTAGTCACGGGTACGTTCCTTCTAAACCAACATTTAGCTAGAGTATTATTTGATTCAGGAGCTGATAAAAGTTTTATATCCATATCTTTTGCTTCTATGCTTAGTATCTCACCAATTACACTAGATACCACCTACGACATTGAAATGACTGATGGATAAAGTGAAAGAACCATCCAAACACTTAAAGATATGCTTCGAGCCTGTGTTATAGATTTTGGAAAAGGATAGGAGAGACACTTACCACTGGTAGAATTTTCTTACAATAACAGTTACCATGCCAGTATTAAGACAGCACCATTCGAGGCACTTTATGGTCAAAAGTGCCGATCACTTGTCTGCTGGGCTGAAGTTGGAGATGTCCAACTTACAGGACCAGAGATAATCTATGAAACCACCAAAAAGATAGTACAAATCCGACAATGCTTGCAAGCTGCAAGAGACCAGCAAAGGAGTTATGCCAATGTAAGGCGAAAGCCTTTAGAGGAATTCCAAGTTGGAGATCGTGTTATGTTAAAAGTGCCACCTCGAAAAGGTGTCATTCGATTCAGAAAGCGAGGAAAGCTTAACCCCCGGTACATTGGACCATTTAAGATCCTTAAAAGGGTCGGCTTAGTGGCATACACACTTGAGCTTCCTGAAGAACTCAGTAATGTCCACAGTACCTTCCACGTTTCTAATTTAAAGAAATGCCTATCTGACGAATCATGCCTCATCATTCCCATGAAAGAGCTTAGCACAGGTGACAAACTCAACTTAGTGGAAGCAACCAATAAAAAATTATGGATCGAGTAAGTCAAGAAACTGAGACAAAGTCATATCCCTATAGTCAAAGTAAGATGGAACTCTAAAAGAGGACCAGAATTCATGTGGGAACGCGAAGATCAAATTCGTGCCAAGTATCCACATTTATTTCCAAACATCACTCCAACATCCAACTAAATCTCGGGACGAGATTTCTTTAAGGTTGGGAGACTATAACAACCCACAATTTTCATCTATGTAATTATCCATCTATTAAATTAGATGCAATTTTCATCAGTGTAATTTCCATCTATTAAATTAGATGCAACCATTTTCATTGAAAGATTTTTTTTGCTTTATTCCATCTATAATGGTAACTTACTTTACATTACAAAGTAAACTGCACACGCAACCTCAATGTCAATTTGCATCACCGTTGTATTACATATACGTTATAATATGTCAAGCAATATGTTTAAACTCAATTTTTACCATACGTTATCTATTTAACGTATTATTTATAACGTTATTATAAAACGTACTTTATACGCTAACATTTATATCAAAACCCCAATTACATGTAATGTTTACATACAAAACAAAGGTATAAACTAATAAGGCATGCGTACAAATGTACAATGCATAGATTTTGAATTATATTCCCTCCAAAACTCAAGTACATACTCCTTTTAAGCCCATAGTACAAACCCGACAATGCATGAGCATCTCAAACTAGCCATTTTCCTTCTAATTTTCTAAGGTATTTCATAAAACCTTTCTAGTACATGTTACAAGCTTCCAATGCACAATATTTAAACATTCTTTCCATCCATTTCAGCCCTTACTCGTCCTAAAAACTAAAACCCTAACCCGAAAACCCTAATGAACCTGTCACCCCCTAACTAGCTCGAACCAAGTTTAAACCAAGCAACCACCCTAACTCCACCATGACTCACCACCTTGCTAATCCCACCTTAGTACCTATCACTACCCTAGCAAACCAGCACCTCCATGAATCACCTTACTTAAACAAAACTAATTTGCACACAAAGTTGAACCTTGTCCACCTCCTTGGTATGCCACAACCCTTCACCAACACCTTCACCATGCTACTCACCATACTACCATCCAGCTCTCTTAAGTCACCATGCTACACTTGGTCCCTACTCCATCCACTTGTTTAACCCACACCATGTAAACTTTGTCCCTACTCTTCCTTTTAACAATATAGTACATGAACAACATACATACTTCTTCAATTCACCATTTTAAACACAAAACATCTCAAAGTTTATGATCTAGCAAGCTAAGGAAGTGTAAGAATAAGTTATACACCTATATAGAAGAAATAGACGAGAAGAAAAGAAGCCGTTGATCCATCTCCTAAGTTTTGGATTTCCTTTCAACTCATTTTTGAAACACCATTTTACCCATTCATGTACAGTAATCTTTTCTACACGATCAATAAGACTCATTGTCTTGTTTTAAATCCTTAATAAGCTCTATTAGATCATGTATAAGCTACTTGTTTAAGCCTTGAACCACAAACCCACACGGTTTGGTTTTCGTAAACCAAACGAACCCATTTTGGATTTTTAAACTCATAAGCTCTTTTCATAAGCTTCAAGCTTGTAAAACTTACTTATTTTAGCTTATAGTATTAAGCTATAAGCTGCAAAATGAATTTGGATATCAAAAATACAAAGATTATGGAATTTGGAATAAAAATGCAAAACATTTCATGCATAGGGGTATATATTGTAACTTTTGAAATTATTAAACTTTCGTGCCAAAAATGTAATTATCCTAAAGTTAAACTTCAGGGGTTTGTTTTGCCATATTTGAAAGTTAAGGGTTAAATGTTTTAAAAATCATATATAAAGGAATTAAATTTGTAAATATATATACCAAGGGTATATATTGTCATATTCATATTCTCACGGGTATAAAATGTAATATTTTTATATTAATTAAAAAAATATATTTAAATATTATAAGACTCGATTTTATTAAAGCCCGACACATTTGTTATTATCATTCGTCGATCGAAACACTATAGAACAATTATGTTATACATAATTTATCATCCTCTAGCTTTTGAAGAAGCTTAAAAAGATAAAACCTTATCATTTAATCTATAACGTATCACGTTACTAGGGAGTTTCATGTGAGGGGATTTCATTTGGGTAGACGTTTTGATGAGTTGCTAGATTTACGATTTAAAGTGTCCTAGCTCCTCAAACGTTTACTACATGACCTCTGGATTATGATAGCCCGAACAGTGATACGATATTTTTACAAGTTAATAAACCAAATGAATATTTACGTTAAACTTTATGAAATAAAGTTTTGAAACAATCAAACTAAGACTTGACATATTACCCCAGGTTGCGTGACGAGGCTGTTTACTTCCATTTGAATTAAATTTCAAATCAATCAACTACCTTATCAAGGTGAGTTCATAGTCCCACCTTTATATGTTTTCTAAATCCCGTAGGGGGATACATGCTATAAAACATGAATACAAGTATTTTCCAACTGTATGCTATCCTGATATATTATTGCCTACGTTTACCGCTACTACCAATATCATTTAATCATGAACCAATAATCACTTGCGAGTGAACGTGAATATTGTGGATAGATCTATTGGGATTGACGAATCCCGTTTGTGTGTACCTGTACATGAGGTAATCAAACGCACTATATTTGAGAATAATGGGTAACTTTGTCAAGTTACCTTTCTAAGAGGACATTTGTTCCTTAATAATGTCACTGAGGTGATTTCCATGTTAACGTGTTAGTGTCATGAGCTTAGGGTAATAATATTGTTTTCCATGATAATTGTAAATGTACAATTATTACCACTTATGATAACTTGTATTCAACTATTACATTTCAAACCTGTGAATTTCACTCAACCTTTGTGTTGACCTTTTTGGCATGTTTATCTCAGGTAATTGAGCAACCTATGGCATGGAGGGGCATTGGACTTGAGGACGTCCAAACTTGTTATCATTCAAACTTTATGTTTTCATATGTATTTTGGGACCTCCTTTTGTAATACTCTGAAATAATATTGAATGATAACTAAATTTTCCAAAACGTCTCTTTTGAGTCGTTTTCTATAATTATGACTGTTGATTCATGAAGTAATACCCCAATTTAGCTTCTGCTGCTATATGTCAATTAAGGGGGTGTTACATGAATGTATTGACATTGTACTTGAAATTTTAGAGCAAGAAACTTGATAAAAATTGAATTGTAACATTTGATTTGGGAAAGAATTAAACCAGTAGGTTCTAGATGAATTTTGAAAAATTTCGTGGACTGTGACGACTAGAAAAAAATATAGTAACCCAAGTCTGTGTTTTAGCTCTGTTTTCCCGGGTGGCTCTCGTCGTGACGATACCCGAGAAATTTACTAGAAAATAAACGGTGAAGGTTGTCGGAAATTGCACACTGAATTTCATTTAACTATAACTCTAAAAGCTTGTATAGACGTCACTATTTTGGTAAAAATAAGACTTGTAGAGGGCTGTCGAACTTAGATTTTGACGTTTGAATCGGCCCTAACGGATTTACGGTTTAGGAGATATGGTCGATTTCCCAGGACTATTGTAAACTATAATTCAATCAACTTTGATACTTGTTAGTAAATTGATCATTTGACCACATTTTTTATAAACCGAAGTGGTCAAACTCACATATAAAAAAAATAGACTCGTTTACGCCATAGGCGTAAGAACCAAACTGAGACCAATTACGGATTAAGAGATATAGGCCTGTGAAGTTGGATAAAATCTAAAAAGGTTAAAAGCCCACATGTATTGGGCTTACAAAAAATTAATTTGGACATATTTAAGCCTAATTATTTTATAAAACTTAAAAACTCAAAGTACAATGCTAAATATTTTATAAAAGACTTATATAAAATTATTCATATTTATTTTGCGTAATACTTATACATCTTAAGACGCGACATTATTTTTAGGTTGCATCTAGGACTTTTCCCGTCTCCCGACGCTAATTTCTCGTTATATTTTCTCAGTCTCTCGACACTTAATCTCGATATCTTTTATCGCATTGTTTAAAGGTGAGTTCATAACCCCTCTTTTACTTATATAAATGTTTTACAAACTCCTTAGGGGAGATACATGCTACTTAACTTACTTTTACTTATGGACACAAATGTTTTTAAACTATATGCTTATCCTGATATTATTATTGCTTAAGTACCTTTAGTGCCATTAAATCCCTTAAATCATGAATCATTAATTACTTTTTGTGAAGTAAACACAAATGCTGTTAATAGGTCTATTGGGACTGACAATCCCCGTCCGGGTATGTAACAACGATTACCATGCCAAACAAACACATTTAACATTTGAGGTAATATTTGGGTGCTTGGTACAACATCCAATATCGGAGCACAAACCTAAGCGAGGTTTACCATAATGTTAACGTTCAGGTGTCATGAGCTTAGTGCAATAATACCTATTTTCAAATTTTCACTGTGTTTTAATAGTCAACTATTACTTGAAATCTTGTGATCCACTAAAGTGCTCGTTAGAGCATTATACTGATTTCTGTAACATTACTTGGTTTGCTTGAAAACTACTTTATTTACAAACCTATATGGCCCACTGCTTTATTATCAAACCTATGAATTTACTCAACATTATTGTTGACATTTTTAGCATGTTTATCTCAGGTACTTAAGGTGTAGTCTTAGAAGGAAGTCGCACGGCATATTTTAAAGACTCTGCATAATATTACCATTCGATAAAATTTTCTTTTAAACGTTATGAAATGTTTAAACTGTTGGGACCTTGTACTTTAATAAACTTTGATGTTTTAATATATATCGAATGTGTAATTTTTCAAAACGTCTCATTTAGAGATTGTTTTCTATAACTTGTACTATGTGCTATGAAGTAGCACCCCCGGTTACCTTCCGTGCTATCCGATTTGGAGGTGTTACACATTTGTATCAGAGCACTGGTTATAGAGAACTAGGTTTTATTTAGCACCGGTTATAGAGAACTAGGTTGTATTTAGTACATAGACTATAACTACTATACATATTAGGAGTCCCTTATTGCTTTACCCAATATCCATGCGTGTACACTTCCAAAACACTAATGTTGTTATATTTATACCATAACTATTAGTTTTATATAAAGGATATTTATATAAATACCTATTTTGATTTTCGATTCCTTACGCTTGTCTTCGAGGGTATCATTATTTATTTATATTAAAGTAATTTATATAAATGTTGACTATTTTCGATCACTTATATCTACTTTCCAGAGCATCACTATATTTTTATATAAAGATTGTTTATATAAATACTAAAACTCTTCTAAGACATTGTGAGTTATACAATGGTCTCTAAAACTCTTCTAAGACATTATGAGTTACACAATGGTCTCGTTTATTTTCAAGACGTTGTGAGTGATACAACGATCTATAAAACCTTCTGAAGACATTGCTAGCGATACAATGGTCTCTAAAATTTCTCATGATTTTCCATAATATCGTTTTATATGATATTAAAACTTGACACAGTTGTCGATCCCATTGGTTATTTTACTATTCGACTCCAAGTTTGAACACTCGCCTCATGCTTTGGAAACGCATACATCGTCATGTAACCCATTGCATAGAAACATGTCGGTTAATTGGAATACAATAATTAACTTGTCACCTCGTACTTGGTGCCTTGGAACACCTACTTTGGAACAAGACTTGTTAACTCCCCATTCTTCTCCTTTTTACTTCTTGTGATTTTGGAGAATCATGCTAGCAAGAAGATAACTACTAAGTTCGACAGCTATCAAGCGACTCATAAGGAACGTATAGCTGACATACTCTTTCGCTTAGAATGGAATGAGACCTGAGATACCGAGAACGAATCACGCATATTTGAGACAAACCACGAGAATCAGGATCACACATCCTGACTAAAATATCATTAGGAACGACACGACTAGCAGCCCTCACTTCGAAGAAAGTCTTAATCACCCCAGTTAGTGATAACCTTTTTATTTAAAACACTTCTTTGAAAAACTCTCGATGTATTGTTCATTTTGTGGTACGGATATATCCACTCCCTTCAATAATTAATTATTTGTACAATTAACTTCCCATGTCCCATTTTAACATCCTTGATATACCATTTCCTTGATATGTGCTTAGCCATTTGGTATTAACTCCCTCGTTTGCATCAATTAATTTTACAGATGACTCTCTATAGTCTTCAGGTTCATAATCTGATAAAAACAAAGGACTCTCTATGTTTATTTTGTTGATTAAATAATTCTTTACGTTCATTTCTTTTTACTATGTATGTACGTATATCTTTAATACTTATTTCTCTCTACTATTATGATCAATTTATTCTTTAATTTGCTTAATCATTCATACAGATGATTCTCTTTACTTCTTTGATTCGTAATTTGTTTATACGGGCCATTCATTATATTTATTCTTTTGATCGTTATTACATTTGTACGGATGTTCTTTTACGTGCTCTTTTAAGTCATTGACATGTACATTTTTTACATGTTTGTAATATCTTTTGTTGTTTCTCCATATACTTTCATTGATTTTCCTTGTGATGCTGTGGCCATCCTTTTTTATGATCTATTGATTCTTTTATTGCATTGATCGTTGGTCGTCTGTTTCTTCGTTTATAAAAATATTTAATCTTCCTTTTAGGATTCTCTAATCCTGAAATATCAAATTTAATATAACCTCTTTGCATTGGTATTTACTTCCTTTAAAGATTAGTAGTTTCTTTGATCCCTCCGTTCACATTGATTATCGGTACAAATTCATTTTTCGATCTTAATATGTATTATTACCTGATATATGCTACTTTGATCATCGGTACGACTTATTAATTCTTCGTTTTCATTTATCTTCTCATCAATACAAATATTCAATCCTTTCATTAAGGATTTTCATAACAACTGATCCGTACCTATTTGCACATTGCAGACATTTTATGTATTAACTATTATTTAGTCAATATTCATTTTCTACCCTCACCTCGTTTCGAATGCCTCGCCAGCTGACGACACTAGTTGAACTCTGGGGATCAGAGTTCTCTTAACAGGGGTAGACTGTAATAATTTGCAATTTTTAGGTCATTTTTTAAATCTATACTTTCATTATTTATTTTACTTTTGAATAATAATTTACGTTTTACAGTTACCCGAATAGGTTATCTTGCGTTCGTAGTAACACTTTTATTAAACGTGAACCCGACTTTAGACTAAATATTAGTTTACGTGCTCTACGTATTTTTATTATTTCAGATAAGTATCCCATATGTTGTAATTTTATTTTTAATATTTACGTCTACTTTTCGTGGTTACGCCGAAACTCTTGTAATATTTTACGTTTTTACCCGTTAGCCCTAAAACTACCCACTTATACCAAATTTATCACAAAAAATTATAAAACTTGCCCCAACCACATGGACAAGTGTCCATGTGGTGGGCTAGTCATGTTGGATGTGTATGTCTAGTTCATGAGTCATAGGACACATGCTGCCTCTCATTTGCATGCCTTAAACTAATCTACACCATCTCTCACACACACAAAATTCTTTTCTTCTCTTGCTTTCTCCTATGTGACGTCTATACTTTCTCCATCAACATCGAATCCATATAAATTTTACTAGTGATATTATTTCTAGATTGAAAAGGGTGAGAATCTAGTAAATTTCTTGGTGTTAAAAGTCTCTTCAAGAACATCATTCAAGGGTTTTATTAAAATGTTTAAGGGTTATAGTGCATGTATTTATGATTTAAAAAGGGATATTGCAAGATTTTGCTTGGGTTGAAGAAGCTAGTACAAGTTTGGTTGATTGTTGTAACTTATCTTCACTTATTTTCTTGTATGATTATTGTTTCATTGATATCTTTTTAATTTTCCTTGTAAAATTATTTATATTCTTCTTGTATTTTTCTGAGTTTGAAATGTATTTATATACTTTATTGATTTATCGTAAAAGTATTGGCATTGTACTTGAAATTTTAAAGCAGGAAACTTGATAAAAGTTGAATTGTAACATTTGATTTGGGACAGAATTAGACCAGTAGGTTTTAGATAAATTTTGGAAAATTTCCTAGACTATATATAGAAATCACTATTTTGGTAAAAATAAAACTTATTGGACTGTCTAACTTAGATTTTGAGGTTTGAATCGGCCCTAACAGATATACGGTTTACGAGAAACTGATTGGGACTGTCCTAACATTTGGAGTTTGAGGGGTTCTTGAATCGGCACTTACTGATATTACGGTTTACGGAGATATGGGGTCGATATTCTTTGGGAACTTTGTATAAACTTGTATTTGTATATCAGCTTTGGATTTTGTTTAATTTCCTAGGACTGTTGTAAACTGTATTTGAATCAGCTTTGATACTTGTTACTCCCTCCGTCCCATAATTATAGTTCACCGACAAAAAACACGTAGTTTAAGAAAAACATCATCTTTACAGCTTTCTCTCTCTTACTTTTTGCACAATGACAGTTTTACCCTTAACTAATTAATTTATAACTTCTTTAAAGTGTGTAATAATAACATCAAGCGAGTGCGATATGGTAAACTTAATATGAATTTCCTATCTATTTTTGGATGTGGACAATTAATTTGGGACAAACAAAAAAGGAAACGTGGACTATAATTATGGGACGGATGGAGTAGTAAATTGACCATTTGACCACATTTTTGTAAAAAACAGAGTGGACGGACCCACATATCGGAAAAACAGACTCGTTTACCTTTCCATAAGCGTAAGAACGAAACCGAGACCAATTACAGATTAAGAGATATAGGACCGTAAAGTTGGATAAAATCTAAAAATGTTAAAAGCCCACATGTATTGGGCTTACAAATAGTTAATTTGGACATATTTAAGCCCAATTGTTTTATAAAAGTTAAAAACTCAAAGTACAATGCTAAATATTTTATAAAAGACTTTATGTATACCTATTCGTATTTATTTTGCGTAATATTTTCATATCGTAAGACGCGAAAATATTTTTAGGTTGCATCTAGGACTTTTCCCGTCCCTCGACGCTCATTTCTCGTTATCTTTTCTCGGTCTCTCGACACTTAATCTCGATATCTTTTCTCGCATTGCTTAAAGGTGAGTTCATAGCCCCTCTTTTACTCATTTAAACTGTATGCTTACCCTGATATTATTATTGCCTAAGTAACTTTAGTGCCATTAAGTCCCCTAAATCATTAACTGTTAATTATTTTTTGTTAAGTAAACACGAATGTTGTTGAAATTAGATCTATTGGGACAGATAAATCCCCCATCCCCGGGAGTAAAGGTAAGACACGATTACCAAAGTCCCCACCCAAACGGACCGCTATTTTAAACCATATTGAGGGCAATATTTAGGTGTTTTTTTGGCACAAACATCCCAATATCAATACACAAAAACTTAAGCGGGTTTTGCCCATAAACGTGGGAAAACGTTCTGGTGGTCCACCCCCCACGAGCCTTTTAGTGTCCCCCCCATAAATTACACTATATTTGACCTTATTTGAAATGGTTTTTTTTTTCCAATAGTCACCCCCCAACTATACTGGAAAAACTTGAAATCTTCTGATCCATTAAACTACTTATTGGAGCACTAAACTGCTCGTTGGAGCACTATACTGATTTCTATAACGTTAATTGGTTTGCTTGAAAACTACTTTATTACAAACCTATGTGGTCTAATGCTTTATTATCAAACCTATGAATTCACTCAACATTATTTGTTGACATTTTTAGCATGTTTATCTCAGGTACTTAAGGTGTAGTCTTGGAAGGAAGTCGCACGACATATTTTGAAGACTCTGCATAATATTACCATTCGATAAAATTTTCTTTTAAACGTTATGAAATGTTTAAACTGTTAGGACCTTGCACTTTAATAAACTTTGATGTTTTTATATATATCGAATGTGTAATTGTTCAAAATGTCTCATTTAGAGGTCATTTTCTATAACTTATACTATGTGCAATGAAGCAGCACCCTCGGTTACCTTTTGCTGCTATCCGATTTTAAGTGTGTTACACAATTATACCAATGATTATTAATGAATTGGTCTTGTAATAAAAAACCCTTAGAGGGAGATTGTTATGAATAGAAAAAGTGTTAATTATTATTAATGAATTGGTCTTGTATAAAATAGTATGTTACTTTGTATTTATCTTGTAATAAGTCAAACTTGGTCAAACTTAAGTAAATGTTGACCAAGTTAGACAAAGTATGGAACAATAGAAGGACTAGAGAATAAGTATAAATACCCATTAGTTAGAGGTATTTAGTGTGTGTCTTGGTCATTTTGTAATCACTCTCTCTCAACCTCCCTTCTCTTTTTCCTTTGTTAATGAAAATTGAAAATGTGTAAAAACTCCCTCTAGTCTTTTCTCTCTTATGATTAACCGAATTCATTGATATCCATGCAAACATGACATATAACACCTAGGTCATAACCTTGCTGGTAAACCAGTCAATGAGACATTCTACAGAGGAATGATTAGATCCTTGATGTACTTAACTGCAAGCAGGACTGATATCTAATTCTCAACATGTTTATGTGTAAGATATCAGGCCAATCCAAAAAAATCACATCTTATTGCTGTGAAAAGAATCTTCAGGTACCTAAAAGGTACTCCATCCCTTGGTCTATGGTATCCCAAAAGCTAAGGTTTAGATCTCAAAGGATACTCAGATTCAGACTATGCTGGTTGCAATATAGATAGAAAAAGTACCTCAGGTGCCTGTCAAATTCTTGGAGGCAAACTAGTTTGTTGGAGTGCAAAGAAACATCAGTCAGTGGCTAAGTCCTCTGCTGAGGCTGAGTATGTCGCTGCTGCAGGGTGTTCTATAAACATTCTTTGGATGAAAAGTCAACTCAATGACTATGACATCCATTACAAGATGGTACCCATCTTTTGTGACAACACCACTGCCATTGCTATTTACAACAATCCAATCCTTTATTTAAGAACCAAGCATATTGATATAAGATATCATTTCATAAGGGATCATATCCTGAAAAAAAAAATATTGAATTACACTTCATCCCCACTCAGTATCAGCTAGCTGATATCTTCACAAATCCCCTAGATAAACCTACTTTCATAAGACTAAAAGCAGAGTTAGGCATGCTTAACATTGATTGATCAGTCTCCTTGATCAATAATGTTCAATGTGGTTTAAATATCCTCCTCTTCCTGAAACTCACTCCCTAAAACATATATGACTCCCATGTCACATAAGGACACATTAAATGATGTAACTAAATGCTCTAAGTCTTTAGTTACTTAATGTCCTAGGTTGGTGACTAAACACATTAAATAAGGAACAAATTTTCCTTATCTTAACTGTCATCCAACAGTCATGGGTCTCACTTCTCCCAATTAACACTCAAAAATCCCACTAAGCATTTAATGCTAACTCCCACAAACCATATCCCTTCCCAAAATGTTCTTTCACTTCCTACCTAGCGTGCAAAAAAGTGCATGACAATAACAGCTATACAGTTGCCAAAACAATAGTTTAGTGACAGACATGGGTGGTGGCATTTAATGCGAATACCAAACCAATAATATAACTATTTTTAAAATAACTTTTGGATATCAAATCCTTTCTGAAATTTTACCTATAAATATCTATCAAAAACAAGAAAACACACACAAATTTACAAAGAAAAAGAAACTCTACAAAAATTTTCTCTTAAAGCAAGTGTGTGTTCTTCATTTTCTGGTGAACAAATTTCTTCATTTCAAACAATTTATGGTCAAGAACGCGCTAGGGATCTAAAATATCCATCTTAGTGACCATCCATCTTGATAACATATCAAAATTTCACGGCAGCGATCTTAGTTGAATTCAACTTTATGACCATCTTAATTTTGATATTTGCCATTGTCCTTTTCATAAACAAACTTAAAATGGCAGCAACCTAAGTAGTTCAATACGCCCTTCAATGTGGTGATATTACTATGGAATCAGTCTCATTTTAAAGCAAAAACTTTGTGGGAAATTTCTGTTACCCATAAAGTGTCCCAGCCTACAAAGAAATTTGCAAGTTCTTGATGAACTACCCACTGGCTGAGGATTTTACAAAACCTCCCTCGGTAATATACCAGAACTTCCTCAGTTTCAGACCCAAAACCACCTGCTGATAACTCTGAGACTCACCCTCTTAAGGTGTTCATAATCAAGTTCATAGTGATGAATGACAAAAAGCCATTAACCTTTGACTTTAAAACCTTTTGTGAATCCACTGAACTTGATTAGAACCAAGGCACCTATGTTGCTCCTCCTTCTCTTGAGGTTGTAAAGGCTAAATAGGCCAAAATTTCCACATCTGAAGCATGGGTTCAAAAGACCCTGTACTAAAAACATCATTTCCTATGGCTTGGAGGATCATGTTTACTTTGTTGTTTAGGTCCTCAATGGGAATTACTTATCTACTGAACAATTTAACTTTATTCAGTAGTTTCTAGTATATTGTCTCCTCACAGGGATAAAGGTCGGCATAGGTGAGATCATTTAAAGCGATCTTGTAACCAGGTTCACAGCCAAATCTAGGCAGAAATATATTTCTTATCCTAGATTTGTCTTGTTTGCCCTTGAAGTGTTACTAGGTTTCGAATATACTCAGGACGAAAAATTTAGGAGTCTTCTTAACGTCCTGAGTCAATCAAATTTTACAAAGGACCCATCTAAAGTAACTCATATTGAATTGATGGCCTTAATGATTGTTGTAAACAATCTTGAAACTTTAGTGTCGGTAACCCAAGAATCACTTCACTTCATATTATGAACAAGAAAAGTAAGATTGGATGATGATAAGAATTGTAGAGAGAGAAAGTAGAGAGTGAAAGTGAGAGAATGGGAAGTTTACTTGTAAAATGTGTAAGTTACAAATGACTAACCCCCTCACTTTCCTTGAGGAGCTGTATATGTATCAAAACTAAAAGGCTTTCATGCCTTTAGTAATTCTACGGGCCGGGCTCGGGATTACT
>BQNB010082671.1:0-29258 GCA_026074375.1 Tanacetum coccineum
GGGGAAGGTACTCTTTGACAAGCCAATTTCTAGATACATGTGCTTAAGGTACATTCATGTAAGGTTTATGATATAAAATGGAAGAGTTAGTGGGGTGTTTTGTATTTATTTCTTGTGCAAACACTTAGGTCCGGTTTTAGGGAGTTATAACTAGATAAAATAAGTTAATTTTGGGTATTGGGTATAAAAGTGGGTATTTGTTTGAGTGTAGATGGGTAAAGGTGTTTTCGGGTATGTCCGAATGTAATTTATTGCGAAACGTAAGCGTTTTACGTAACCAACAAAAATAAATTATGAAAAGTTATAAATTATACTCCTAATAATCATATAACACTTGCTTGATGTAAACTTTAATTTGTTTGATGTCCGTTTACGTTGAACGTTGATTTTTAGTTTACGCGATTTAACTATAAGATAATAATTAAAAGCGAACGCGTAAAACTCTAAAAATAAATAATGGAATAATTAAAGTCGTAAATAACCTGAAAATGAGAAATGTTACAATTTCTTTATTCCAATTACAAAAACTACATCATTAGCATTCAAATTCAATTACCAATACTTTTCGACACATATAAACATTTCGCCTAACCTAATCAAACATCATATTTCAACTAACATCTACCTACTAAATCAAACCTCATATTTCAAATTAAAAATACCTAATCAAACATCATATTTCAACTAACATTTCGGCTAAACTAATCAAACCTCATATTTCAAATTTAATATACCTACTAAATCTTTTGTTTTAAGCAATTTTTTTAGTAATTAAAACACACATAAAAAAGCTTTTAAGCACATAAATCTCAATTAAACTAACCTAATCTAATTTATAAGCATCTATCATATAAGTATTGCATCAAATCAGTACAACAAATGATTAATCTAACCTAATGTAACTTTAAATGACATAAACACGAAATCAATATTTTTATGCTTGATATGATGATGCAATAAAATTTTTAGGGTTTCAAATGCACTTACATGAAGGCATAAGGCTTTTCAAATTTGTCTTCCCCATAGATATGTTGAAGTTAGATCATCGGAAGAAAAGATGAGTTGATAAAAATGATTCGATTAAAACAAAAGATTTGATGTTTAAGAGAGAAACAAATGAGTGTGAGTGTAAAAAGTATGAGGAAATGACGGTTTATGTGTAGAAGTAAAAAACGACGACGTTTGATACGTCGGTTTATTTTTCAATTACAACACCTTTGCCCCTCAAGTTTTAATTATTTACAATATGTCTCGTAACTATCTCATTTAGGTACATTCTTGCCAATTTATCCATGGAATATGTTTCTCTCATCGGCGAAATGATTGCAGACTTAGTAAGTCGGTCAACAATCACCCAAACGGTATCGTTTCCTCTTTGCGTCTTTGGGAGTTTGGTGACAAAACCCATGGTGATATTGTCCTACTTCCATTGAGGAATCTCTGGTTGTACCAACCAGCCAGATGGCTTTTGGTGTTCCGCTTTCAACTTTAAACAGGTCAAACACTTGCTAACGTGGGTAGCAATGTCGGCTCTCATGTTAGGCCACCAGTATAATTACTTCATGTCTTGGTACATATTATCGGGATCTGGAATGCAAAGGAATAATTTTCGACTTGTGGAATCATGCTATAATCAGAATCCTTAGATCACCATAGTACGGCAACCAACTCTTGTTATTCAAACACAGTTTTCCATCCGCACGCGGTCCCAACTTCTGCTTTATCGACTAAAAAGCTGCTTCTTCTTTGTCGCCCTAATCAAACTTGACTTTCCTTTGAGTAAGCTTGGCTATTGACTTGGCGATCTTTAGGAATCCCTCAATGAATCTTTAGAAATAACTAGCAAATCCTATAAGTGCGAATATCCGTTACAGGTTTTAGGAGATGCCCCTATCTTTAATGGATTGATCTTGGTGGGATCATGTGATACACCTTGTCTGTCACATCTTGTGAATAAGGAAATAATAAAAAAAACTGTCTTTAGGAATCCAAATTTCTCATTTAGAGAGTTTGGCATATAACTGTTCCTTCTTAAGCATCTCCAAGGTTAAGTTGTGATGTTCTTCATGCTCTTTCTTTCTCTTTCGAGTATATCAGAATATCGTCAATAAGGACAATCACGAATTTATCCAAATATGGTTTGCACACCCGATTCATGAGATACATAAATGCAGCAGGTGCGTTAGTCAAACCAAATGGCATAACTTGAAATTCATAATGTCCATATCGAGTTTTGAACATGGTCTTCGAAATGTCTTCTTCCCGAACCCTTAGTTGATACTAACCCGATCTCAGGTCGATCTCCGAGTAGACACTCGATCCTCATATACACCACCCAAGATTTTTCATCCTCGGTATTTTCCTCCTTAGTTGTCTCAACTTAATCGTTCAAGTTTCAAATTTATTGTGGTGATTAAGGTTTAAACCCTAATGGTCTTATCCATTCCTTTCGACTTAAAGCGTTAGTTATAACGTTCTCCTCTCTAGGGTGATAACGGACTTCATACCTATGATGGCCTTACAAAGACTAAGTTCCATGGCATTTTGTCAACGTTGAATGGGCGATTCAGTAAATTCTCTAATAGCGAGCAATTTGATGGCGAATTGTCCTAGGGAAACTAATGATGCGTCTTGGCTTTTTGAGACAGGATTTAGTGTAAGATATTGTCGACTTTCAACACTGAGATGGCGTAAGGGTCTTCTTAGTTGCTATGATTACTAACTTAGTTTCTTGTGTCAAACACGTTTATATGAATACGTACACAAAACTTGATATAAATAGGAAATTAGTTGTTGACAAAAGTTTTAATATTTCTACCAACAATCTCCCCCTTTTTGATGATGACAAAATATGTAAACTATAACTCATAGTAAAATGTATAAGTTACTTGTTTACACTTCTTCTCCCCCTTTTGTCGAAACAAAAAGGTGGACTCCAAGACGAGACTTTTACTACACTTCAACTCTTCAATCAAAGAGGCGAGCTTGCATCATCCTAAGTGAAGTCTTGATTCTATCAATCCCTTTTAAACAATGACATCCTTTGAACATTGACTCAAGCGGATCCATGGATCAAATTAGTTGCAAACTCTTAACCTACATCAATGGTTAGTTTCGTGCAACAAAAAAATATATAGGGATGAAATACACATATCAAGAAATGTGTAGATGTCTTAAATGGTTGCAAACGTAATGGCTTGGACATTTGCAAATGCTCCCCCTTGGTGTATGCTCCCCCTTGATTGGGGCACCAAGAAATCAAGTAACCGAAAAGTGCTACAAAACAAAGTTAGTAGAAAAATGAACATATATATAATGATGATGATAGATATATATGCAAGACACTTAGTGGGGAACAAATCATGTATGTTTTAGGTATATGCACTCTAAAGTGTGGCACTAAAACCAAAAAAAATGATGAATGCTTAAGACATGGAAATGTTTTAGGAACCAATGACAAGATTCGACGACACATGCTTAAGGAATAAGAATCGACCAACACCCTTTGATATTGTACCGACTTTAATAAACGAGAACAAAATTCGTTTATTGATTGACACGCTAATGAGAATGACTTCTTCTAAGATGCCATTTGGATAATGAGTGTTAACGTATTTTGAGAGACATGTTACTAAGAATATCATCATCTAACCAAGATAATGATTTGAATTCGGATAGACTTTTATCAAGGGTTGTATTGAGAGATTCCTAATCAAGGTTTCTTGGTTAAGCATTATGTATGCTTTTCATGATTGGGGTGTTTAAGGATGAACATTATCGTAAGACTTTAGGTCGAACTCAATGTTTGACGATAAGGATGATTTGTTGAGTAAACATATTCTAAATGTAACTTTTGAACCTAGACGAATGTTATCGAATATCTTGGCGAGATATACTCTAAAAGAGTAAAAGAAAATAAAGATGAAAATGATATGTTCTTTGAAACGTAGAAAAACAAAGAAGGATGAGCGTGAATAGAAAGGGAAGGTGATGGCTAAAGGTTGACAAATGTGGTTTAGATGAATATATCGTTTGACAAAGGTGGATTATTGTGATGATGATGGTGAGAATAAGGTTGTATTTATAGTAGAGTGTGTAGCCAATGGATGAAGATGAAGTGCCTTTGGTTGATGGTGTTTTGGAAGGTGCATAGTTGAAGTTTGGTTTAACAACCTGAGTCTTTGGCCGACAATTATCTTGAGCCGCAATTTATTTTCGTCGTTTGATTTGGAACAATTAATTTTCGTTCCGGACGATTTAATAAAAATCATTATTTTTGACTATTTTACAAGCCGTGTTTGAAAATTTCTATTCATTTTAGCGTTGAGAAAATCAAGGGTTTTATATTTTGGCTTCGAAAACTTATTTATTCATTTATTTAATCGTATCCGACGTCCTGGATATTATTTTATTAGTTCATATGAATGAACGTCGACATTTAAAATTTTATTTGTCGTGAATAATTATTTTCGTACTATTTTACGAACGAAATTGAGAAAATATTATTTTAGTCGTTTCGCGAGTCAACGTTTGACCGCGTGACCGTTGAGCGTTTTGGGCATCATAAATATTATAACGTGCCCCGACTTATTTTATTTTATGAGATAAATATTTTTATCGGACTTCGTCATATTGTTCCTCTTCTTGAGCCAGACTCGCGTTTTCGGGTCAATATTTTTAATCCATATTTTATTATTTATTTTACTTTTGAGTAAAAATTATTTTTATGATTAATCGAATAGATTGTCTCGCGTTCGTAATAAAATGTTTATTAAAACATGAATCCGACTTTAGACTAAATATTAGTCTACGTGCTCTACATATTTTTATTATTTGAGAAAAATATTCCATATGATGATTTTATTTTTATTGTATACATTTATTTTTCGTGGTTCCGCCTATAAACTTTTGATATATTTTTATACCCGTTGACCTCAAAATTAGCCACTTATTCTAAAATTTTACACAATAAAAACTATAAACCCCACTCACAAAACACACGTCCTAAAATCACTCACATGTAAACTTGTGTGTTGGCTTAATTCTAGCTTAGGTGGGACACATGGCTAACTAAAATGCATGTGAAGCTAGCATAATCATAATATTTTTTTAGTCTTCACCAAATGGAATGTTTCCATTTTTTCTCTCTTTGCCGTGAATATCATACACCAACATCACCATTTACATCAATTGTCTTATTAGTAAATTTCATTAGTTAAAAGGTGAAGACTAGTTAAGTTCTTTAGTTCATTTCACAAAAAGTAACAAATGTTTCTTCTCCCTCCTCTCATTTGTGTCGTGACCCTCAAGAGCAAAAACATCAAAGAAAGGATTTTTTTATTGTCTTTCTTTCTTCCTGTGAAAACCAAAAATATATTCATACTCAAAAACTATGTTCAACATCCACAAATAAACCGTTCACCCTAAAGAACAAACCGAGAGAGGTCTTCGTGGCTGCCACAACGTTGCAATTCATAACAGAAGAATAAAACCAACCGTTGTGTTTTGAGTTCGACACTCCGAGAGTTCAAGCGAGTTTGTAACCATGCATCCGCTTTGGGTTTACGTTGATTTCTTTTTTTTCAAGCTCCTTGTTCGAGTTGGTGTTTGTAACTGTGTTCGTTTTGACTCGAACTGTCTCATTTGGCTCGGAGGTATATTCCTTAATCACGATTCACGTTATTTCCCTTGATCGTACATATCATCAAAGTCTACCACATCTTGTATACTTATACATATCTCGAAACATGTCATTACATTGAGTATAAAAGGTTACCACAAGAAACTGTATCCTCAAGTTTGCATAATCATGTTTAAAAAGCTAGCTAAACAAATATATATAATCACAGCTGTAGCGACGAATCATGATTTTTGGATCTCTAATATGTTAGTAATTAAATTTCATTAAGGATCTTATATAATGGTAATATTATTAGTATATTTCAAACACCATATTGCAAGGGATTGTTCAAAAGGTAAAACGGTTCATGATCTGCCATGGGTATATGTTGGGAAGAAGACTTGATTTCTTTTATGGTAAATGTTTAAGATTTTATGTTTTGGCCCTTTTAAAATTAAGTTGTTTTAATATTTATCCATTTAAAACTAGTCCTAACTTGGCCTTGGTTCAAACTGATATTTTACATCTTTATTATATAAGTTAAATAATATTATAAAAACACTTTCAACATCATGGTCATTTTATAATTATTTCTAAACGGTTATAACAGATAGTTAATCTATAATAAAAATATCTATTTAAATCTTCATGTTCCTACTGTGCGAGCCTTAAAATTTTTAGTTAACACCACTTAATAAAAATTAACAGTTTGTCTTACATTGTTATTTTAATAACTTATTTTACCTTTTAAAAGTATCGTGACCTTCGTTTATTGATGGTGATGTTTAGACAAAAATGTAGTGATACTCTCACGGGGCTTTTATTTCTCATGAAACATTATGGTATAATTTAATTTTTTGGTCCTTAATTTATAATGCTAGATACAAATAAATATTATAGGTTTTTAAAGCAACACATTTAGCCCCTGTCTATTTTATACTCTTAAATCTTAGTTCAAAATATTTACTTTAACGTTAACATAATCAAGTGTATAAGATGTACGTCTCAAATGCTATAATATATAAAAACTTTATATATATATATATATCATATATATGGGGCTAACTATGACTGGATAAATATGATTTAGTGACTAGACGCCACCTCAATGCCACCTCAACGATGACATGGCCTCGGCCCTTCCTGACGTTTCGTTTCTCGGATCTCTCGTATGTTTAATTGCTCAATGTGAGTTCATAGCTCGCCATTTAATTCTTGTATATTTTTTAAAAACCCGCGAGGGAGATAATTGCTTGTTTTAGAAAAATCGACAAGATGATTTTATTATGTGTACGTTGCTATGAGTGTATTGTTGTGGCCTTTCCTTCATGACCGTCAATCAACCGCTAACCGATGAACGCTTGATGCAATAATTAATAGGATTCTATTTTGGCTAACGACCTGTCTGTCGTTGTAGTTCCTTGAGAGAGGCATACTTGGGGTCATATTGTATTGAGCATTGGGAGTGTTGTAGCAATTATCCACTCACGGTGGGCACACTGGTTAAGGTTCGGTTCGTGGCTCTAGATCGTTGTGATTGTTCTATGAACTAAATGGTGTTCGCTATGCTTGTGTTCAAAATGATTGTTTTATAAACTTCTATGAATTCACTCAACGTTTTCCGTTGTCTTTTTAGCATGTTTATCTCGGTTATGCTTGCTAGCTTGGATGGGATGGATATGCGGATATCGAAAGAGTGGACTTGGTGAATTTGCACATATGATTGAAATGTTTTCTTTTAAGACCTCTTAAACATGTTGTGATTATTTTGAAATGATTTTTTTATAAATGTTATTGGGAACTTGTAACTCTGATCGTTTTTAAATTAAAAATTGATTGTAGTGTACCGTGACCGTGTGATTTTATATTATGAAGTAGCACCCCAATGTTGTATTCCGCTGCGTTGTAAATTTGAGGGTGTTACAGATTGGTATCAGAGCACGAGTCATAGCGAACTAGGTCGTTTTTCAAAACCTGGACTATGACTGTTTTCGAAAAATTTTCACGAGTCGTTCACCGATGTCCGATATCCGCGCGCCCAATCCTTCCCGATCCTTTATGTGCTTGTTGCTAGGCCTTTGTTTGTATACTTTATACCAAGCGTGCGGTATAAAAGGGTATTTATATATGTATGTGTATATATATACACGATATCCGTTCTACGTCGGACCGCTATGTATACATATGCCTTTCGATTATCGTTACACGCGTACATTCGAGTTGTACTATTGATATTATGTAATGGGGTCACCATTATGATATGATTTGATAAATTTCGTATATGTGCAATATATACATATATACATTGCAATATTATGTAGATTTGAGGCTTGGTTAGATTTTTGTTGTGTTTCGAGCCGCGATTAAGGAATCAAATAGCTAAGGAACGAAGGAACGAGGCGAAACTATTTATTTTCCGATCTTTCTTAGTGAATCATCATAAGTAATTTCTATTACTAGCAAAATCATTATTTTCGCAATTTAATTCGTTATTGATGATTGTTTGTGATGAAATCCGTCGAACACTTGCTTAGATTAGTTCGAAAGATTTGTTGGGAAAAATTAACGATTTGAATATCTTGTATAGGTAGGTTTAAACTTGATATGAATTGATTTTTGAGTCAAAAAAATAAACTTTTGGAGCGATTCGTAATACACGGTCTTGAATGCAAAATTTGACACGTATTTTGAGATTCGAGATTTCATAAGAACTGATTTTTAATTTTAAAATAAGATCAAGTTTATTTTTACGAATGTTTTAATATAAGATGGAGCTCATAACTCCTTATAATGAATAAACTGGAGTAAAATCGAAATATACACTAAAAAATAAAATAAAAAAAAATAAAATAAAAAATGTCAACACTTGAAATAATTAATTAAAAGCTGATAGAAATTTTAAAGAGCGATTCGAGCACTTTCGAAACAGTTTTAGCCTTCCGGCAAAACACGAAAGTTGTTCGGAATGTCATTTTACTTTGCCGCGAGGCTCGTTAATTTTAAAATCGCTTGATAGCGGGTCAAAACTGAAAGTCAAATTTCTACATTTCCTTAAATATTAAATAAGTTTCAGCAGAATTTTGTAAGAGCATTTTGGTCATTTTCTGTCGAGATTCAAATCTCGACTAAAACTAAAAAGTTGTTCGAAACAATGTTTTACATGAAATCTCTTTAGAGTCCGAGTCACGAAAATGGAATATAACGGGGCAGTTTTGAGAAAAACATACATATAGACTTATTAAAAAGTCAAACGTTGATTTTAAAAGTCAATTGTGCTAATTTGAATCTTGTTGGATAATTATAAAAATAATAAACTCTCATTATTCTTACTATATACGTTTATGGTATATAAGAAATGGATGTTAATAAAATATGACACAAGTGTCGAGATTTTAAATCTAATAATTATATCGATTACGGTAATCCGATAACCGGGCCTATTAAAAATAGTAACCTTCTTGAAATGGTGACTTTCCAAAATTAACAACTTTCTAAAGTTAGAATCTGGACAAAGATAAAAAGTCTTCAATGATGTAACGTAATCTATGTACATAAAAATGGTCGCTTTTACAATAAGTTAAGTGATATTAATTAGAACGCGCAAGTGGAATTTTCATCGCATGCATACTTATATCATTTTATCAAGGATATATAAGATACGGAGTACGTATCGTTCGATCATACTTTTATTATTTCTCTGATTACGCGACACTATTATAGGTCGTGGTCGAGCACGTTGGATAGATACCTTGACTCCTAGTGTGGACAATTCCAGTTATCGATTATATCGTCCATTTTCCTCATTCGATTGCCTCGATTCTTGACTTACTACTTCTTGTACTTGCTATGATCCTTGATTCCAAAACACCTTAAAGTCTTTTTATGAACAATTTATTCCAAAAATATATAATAATATATGAAATGTTTTATCAAACTAAATACCAAATTGTGTCAATTTTCATAAGAAGACAAAGCAAAAATGTGTTTCCCAAAAATGAATGAACAATAGTTGAGGTGTTTATCAAAACGAAGGTAAAAATATTTTCCCATTTCTATGTCAAATAATATACTTATTTTCAAGAATAGGTCAAAAACATTTATCATCATATATGGTGTGTAATAATCGAAAAGTTTTCTTTTTGACGAGGACGGATATGTCGTCGCTTGGTCCTCAATTATGCATAGCCTAGCTAACTATGCATAATTCAGGAAGAGCCACGATGTGTCGGATTAATCGTCGCCTTTTAACTAGCAGTTTTGGATAAATGTTTGGGTGAGAACACTTCTAAATGGTGGATCCTTACGCAAGTAATCTTATTCGATTAAAGTCTTTTTATGAACAATTTATACCAAAAATGTACAATAATTTATGAAATGTTTTATCAAACTAAATGCCAATTGCGTCGATTTTCACAAGAAAACAAAGCAAAAATGTGTTTTCCAAAAATGAATGAACAATAGTTTATGTGCTTCTCGAAACGAAGGGTTAAAAAAAGAAATTTTTTTTCCCTTTCTATGTCAAATTGATTTAACTTATTTTCAGGATTGGTCGAAAAACTTTATAATCAGTTACTAGTGTGTCAGACGAATCGTGTTCGTGCTCGGTCCTCAATTGTGCATAGCTTTAGTAACATGCATATTTACAGGAATGAGCCACGTTATGTTCGGATGTGTCGTAGGCTTGGTACTCAATTATGCATAGCTCTAGGCTAAAACTATGCATAATTCAGGAAGTGCCAAGCTGGTTGTCGGATTAAACGACGCCTTTTTACTAGTGTCTAGGAATAAAAAACGTTTGGGTGTGAACACTTACCAAATGGATGGTCAATATGCAGTAATACTACAGAAATGATTTGTCTTCATAACGCATAAGAATTCCTACAGAATGATTTTGATCTCTATGATAAAGACTTGAAAGGGCCAAACGTTTCTGATGACATCCTTCTCAATCGGTTGGATATTAAAACCGAAGGCTGCAAAGATATTTTACTTTTGGAGGTTAAGGATCTGTTAAAAAATTCAAAAATCAAATGGGCTATCAGAAGGTTATGAGAATTCTAAATTTTTCATGGTATTATTAATTAAGAAAAGGTCTAGTTGTCTATTCCGTGGTGTTTTCTTTGAGGGCACTTGGTCGGTACTGATCGCGTATGTGAAGGAGGCATTTAAGTATCACTTTGAAGTACGATCTTCAGCAACCGTGTCATGATCGTCTTAAACTTAATGCTCCTTTCATAATACCGGTTATATTCGGATCAGTGGATGAGATGGAATTGGGCAGTTTCGAGGACGAAATTCGTAGGGGCTGTTTGGAATGTGGCGAGTAATAAGTCTCCTGGCCCCCGATGTTATACGTTGAATTTTTTAGAAAGTATTGGAGTCTTGTCGGGGCGGATTTTTGCGATGCGGTCGACTATTTTTTTAAGTCTGGTACGTTTCCAAGGGGGTGTAACTCGTCTTTCATCGCCTTAATTCCTAAAGTTAATGATGCTAAGTTCGTTAATGATTTTCGGCCTATCAGTTTGATTGGATGCGTTTATAAGGTGATCACGAAAGTCTTAGCTAATCGTTTGGCTACTGTTATATCCGATTTAGTTTCCGAGACTCAATCGGCCTATGTTGTCTAATCAAGACATATCATTGGACGGTTCCTTTTATCTTAAATGAGATGTTAATCTGGTGTAAGAGAAAAGAAGCAAAGCTATGTTTTTAAGGTTGATTTTGCTAAGGCGTATGATCGGTTTTGTGGATTATCTTTGGAATATTTTAATGCGTTTGGGTTTGGGCCGAATTGGTGTAGGTGGATCCGTGGTACTTTTACTTCCTCCATGGCTTCCATATTGGTTAATGGTAGTCCAACGTCCGAGTTCCCTTTGTGTTGTGGGTTGAAACAAGGTGATCCGTTGGCCCCTTATCTTTTCATTCTTATTATGGAGTCGTTACATATCTCTTTCTCCCGTGTTGTTGATGATGGGCTGTTTAAAGGTTTTCAATTGCATGGCTCGGTTAATATTTCTCATCTTTTTTTTTGCTGCGATGCCATGTTCATTGGAGAGTGGTCCGAACAGAACTTACATAATATTGTTAAAGTTCTTAATTGCTTCCATCTTGCGTCGGGTCTTAAGATCAACATTGCTAAGAGCCAAGTCTTGGGTGTCTGGTTTCTAAGGAATGTGTTGCTGCAGGCAGCGAATAGGATCGGGTGTGCTGTTTTGAACACTCATTTTCGTTATCTTGGTGTGACGGTTGGGGAGTGTATGTCTCGGAAGTCGGCTTGGGTTGGCTTGGTGAACAAACTCCAAGCCCGGTTATCTAATTGGAAGGTTAAAACCCTTTCCATAGGCGGCAGATTGACCCTTCTTAAATCCGTTCTTGGGGCCTCTCCAATTTATTATATGTCAATCTTTTAGGTTCAAAAAGGCGTGTTGAAGACTATGGAATCTATCCGTAGTAAGTTCTTCAACGGTGTTGATTCTTCGGATAGAAAGATGTTCCGTGGGTAGCTTGGGACAATGTCTTAGCGTCCAAACTGGGAACGGTGGTCTTGGTGTTCTCAAGTTTCTTCGCGTTGAATTCGTGCTCTTTTGTTGATGTGGTGTTTGCGTTTCATTTTCTGGCGATGGTCTTTATGGTGTATAGTTATTCAAGGCGATTTATGGCTCAAAGTTTGATCTTCATGCAGACCGATCATACCCTCGATTTTGGATGCTCTATTTTACGTGAGTATAAATCTTTGGAAAGATTCTGGTTTTGATTTTCTTCGCATTGTAAGTAGCGGATGGGGACGGTCTTTGTACAGTTTTTTGGTATGATATATGGTTAGCTGATGCCCCTCTTTGTGTTCAGTTTCCCCGTTTGTTTGCTCTCGAATTGGATAAGGAGATTGTGGTGGCTAATAAAATGGGAGCTTCTTCGGTCTCAGCTTCTTTTCGTCGGGACGTGCGTGATGGAGCTGAGCGGCAGCAGTGGGATGACCTTTCTTCAATTCTGAACTCGGTTGTTCCTCTCGATCTTCACAAAGATTGGTGGACTTGTGATTTGTCGGGAGGATGAGAGTTCAAGGTTAAAGTCATCAGAAACTTTATTGATGGACTTGTTTCTCACTTCGTCGGTTGTTGATCGTGATGGTAAAAATTCATTCCCATTTAAAGTTAATGTATTTTCTTGGCGTACTCGTCGTGATAGTTTACCTACTAAGAGTTCAATCTAGCGTAGAGGGGTGTTTTGTTGGATTCCCATCTGTGTCCTCTTTGTAATGCTGATAGAGAGGCACTGTTCAGCACTGTTTTCTTTCGATGTGAAGTGGCGCGGTTGTTCTTCGTAATATTTGTCGTTGGTGGGATTTGGATTGCAGGAGGATTTGTTCTTTCTCGGTTGGGTATGGCTTGGTTCTTATTCCTTTCGACTTTCTTCCCGTCTCAAGTTCTATTTTAGAAGGTGTTTTTTATGTTGCTTGGTGGCGGATTGGAGGCTTCGATTTCATTGGTATTTGACGCTTCGCCTATCCTAATCGTTCGTCGATTTTTGATTTGGACCTATTGTTCTTTGGTCCTTTTTATAGTGTTCTAGTAGTTGTAATAGGGTTTTTTCTTGGGAGTAATTGGTTAAAAAAACCCCTATTTATTTCTTTGTATTGTCTTTCTTGCTCCCCCCCCCCCCCCCCCCCCTTCCCCCCCCCCCCCCCCCCCCCCCCCCCCCTCCCCCCCCTTCCCCCCCCCACCCCTCCCCACTTCCACCCCCCCATTGCTAGTTTTTTTTTAATAAAGTTGCCGTTCAAAAAAAAATATGCAAGTAATCCTATTCGATCTAATTCCGTATAAACAAGTCTGAATTTTCTTGCATTTCTTGAAATCTTTTCTTTCAGATGGTGCTGCCTTAGAATGTCACCATGACCGAGTAATTTTGGAAAATATTTTTGTGTGTCACGTGTAACTTGTGAAATCCCATCTAAATCACCATGTTGGGGATGGAAATAACAGAGACAATGATACCGACACTGAAGAAGAAATTTTAACAAGGATTCAGAAGACCAAAGTGGATGGAAAGCGAATTCAGAGTAACTACGAGACCAATGAAAAAGACTTATCCTACATCAAATGTATCATACATTATATTTCTTTCATTTTTCCTATATGTTGAACGACGTCCGTAGAGTAAAGTTTCCTCTACGTCAAACTGTGAATCATTCCTGCCGGATAAGCCGAAATCGTGAAGAAAACTTCTACCCCCGAAACATATGTGTTCGGTTATCTAATGTTACGAACGAATCCCACACACAAGCTCGAGTTGTGAATTCGAGGTGTTTGATTTGTTCCTGTTCTGCCTTGTGAACTCGAATACCAACGTAGAGTGGTGACTCGGATACCAACGTAGAGTCACACAAGGATGGCTCAATAGGTACGAGCCTTCGGCTCGAGATGCCAGCACAATGGTCGGATCCTACCGAACGATAATGATGTCGTCCGTCATCATTTTCCGTAGGGAATAAAACGGTACGCGATGGACAGTTGGAGTTTGCCGACTTCGTGGCGGTAGATAAAAGACAATCCCGTTTGCCGTCTCCGTTTATTCAGTTGAGGAATCCTTGTGCTTGACTTGATCCGTTTTGATCATCGATGGTCAACGGCGGATAGCCATAGTTGAAAATTTATGTGCAAAATTTTTGCTTGCTATATGTTTATGTGATATGTGATTTAGTCGAGTGGTCGTACGTTGTGCGAGCTCGAGGCGGCATTGTGAAATGACGTCCGATCGTGGGTAACGCGTACCCTGATTTTAGCCCCCCGTTGAAAGACACGGACAAGGGTCCTCGACGCTCGTTGAAAGACACGAGACGGAGTCGGGTAGGAGCGGTCGCGATTGGTGTGCGAGCTCGAAATCCTCGGTTGGCAGCCAAGCCGGTGACGATCGTGCTTGGGGCACCGTGAAGAATGCTCGAAGTTTGGTTAATGTGAGCAAACTTGACCATTTTATTGGGTATGGATCCATGGCTGTAAAGCCCGTGAGCACCCTGATTTCATATATACTGTAATCTCTTTTGGGTATGAATCCGTTTGTGATCACCCTGTAATCTCTTTTGGGTATGGATCCGTTTGTGATCACCCTGTAATCTCTTTTGGGTATGGATCCGTTTGTGATCACCCTGTAATCTCTTTTGGGTATGAATCCGTTTGTGATCACCCTGTAATCTCTTTTGGGTATGGATCCGTTTGTGATCACCCTGTAATCTCTTTTGGGTTTGAATCCGCGTGTGAGCACTCTACAATGATTGGGTATGGATCCGCGTGTGAGCACCCTACGATGATAAAAATCTATTTTGATATGCATCCATGGCTTTCAGGCCTGTGAACATCCTATAACTTTAAAAACTTTTCTTGGGCTAGATTTAGCCGGAATTAAGTTGAAGATTGTTGTTAATCATGGCTTGGCTATTTAGCAAGCATGAGTTAACGTGATTGAACTATTTGATTGGCATGATTTGGCTTTTTAGCAAGCATGTCGTTATGTGATTATATGTGCTTAATGATAAGTACCTTGATTTGATTAATGCCGTAGTGCTTTCGATAGAGTTATGTATACTCCGAGTAATTACAGCTTCAATGCGCTTTCTTTCAATTTGCATGGCTTGACGGATAGCGAGCATGTAATTATGTGATTTTGTACGCTTAATGATAAGCGCCTTGTTTTGAATAACGTTGTAACGCTTTCGATGGAGTCATGTGCACTCCAAGCAATTTTTATAATGACGCGATCTCTTTTAATGAGACCCGTTGGACAATATGTGTTTTGATTTGATCAGTGTGATCACCGATAATTTTTGAATTGGTTGTCGCTCTGAAAATTTTCCAAATGCGCCCTAGGTCATGTGGCCATAATGTGAGAACATGTGAATCCATTCAAGAATGACATCTTTCACTCATTACAAGTGAAATTGGGACGAATAAAGCGATTAAAGCGCCGGGACGTCGCTTCCTAAAGGAGGGGAGACTTTAACAACCTGAGTCTTTGGCCGACAATTATCTTGAGCCGCAATTTATTTTCGTCGTTTGATTTGGAACAATTAATTTTCGTTCCGGACGATTTAATAAAAATCATTATTTTTGACTATTTTACAAGCCGTGTTTGAAAATTTCTATTCATTTTAGCGTTGAGAAAATCAAGGGTTTTATATTTTGGCTTCGAAAACTTATTTATTCATTTATTTAATCGTATCCGACGTCCTGGATATTATTTTATTAGTTCATATGAATGAACGTCGACATTTAAAATTTTATTTGTCGTGAATAATTATTTTCGTACTATTTTACGAACGAAATTGAGAAAATATTATTTTAGTCGTTTCGCGAGTCAACGTTTGACCGCGTGACCGTTGAGCGTTTTGGGCATCATAAATATTATAACGTGCCCCGACTTATTTTATTTTATGAGATAAATATTTTTATCAGACTTCGTCATATTGTTCCTCTTCTTGAGCCAGACTCGCGTTTTCGGGTCAATATTTTTAATCCATATTTTATTATTTATTTTACTTTTGAGTAAAAATTATTTTTATGATTAATCGAATAGGCTGTCTCGCGTTCGTAATAAAATGTTTATTAAAACATGAATCCGACTTTAGACTAAATATTAGTCTACGTGCTCTACATATTTTTATTATTTGAGAAAAATATTCCATATGATGTGATTTTATTTTTATTGTATACATTTATTTTTCGTGATTCCGCCTAAACTTTTGATATATTTTTATACCCGTTGACCTCAAAATTAGCCACTTATTCTAAAATTTTACACAATAAAAACTATAAACCCCACTCACAAAACACACGTCCTAAAATCACTCACATGTAAACTTGTGTGTTGGCTTAATTCTAGCTTAGGTGGGACACATGGCTAACGAAAATGCATGTGTAAACTTGTGTGTTGGCTTAATTCTAGCTTAGGTGGGACACATGGCTAACTAAAATGCATGTGAAGCTAGCATAATCATAATATTTTTTTAGTCTTCACCAAATGGAATGTTTCCATTTTTTCTCTCTTTGCCGTGAATATCATACACCAACATCACCATTTACATCAATTGTCTTATTAGTAAATTTCATTAGTTAAAAGGTGAAGACTAGTTAAGTTCTTTAGTTCATTTCACAAAAAGTAACAAATGTTTCTTCTCCCTCCTCTCATTTGTGTCGTGACCCTCAAGAGCAAAAACATCAAAGAAAGGATTTTTTTATTGTCTTTCTTTCTTCCTGTGAAAACCAAAAAGTTATTTCATTACTAAAAAAACTATGTTCAACATCCACAAATAAACCGTTCACCCTAAGAACAACCGATGTGGTCTTAGTGGTGCCACACGTTGCAATTCATAACAGAAGAATAAAACCAACCGTTGTGTTTTGAGTTCGACACTCTGAGAGTTCAAGCGAGTTTGTAGCCATGCATCCACTTTGGGTTTACGTTGATTTCTTTTTTTTCAAGCTCCTTGTTCGAGTTGGTGTTTGTAACTGTGTTCGTTTTGACTCGAACTGTCTCATTTGGCTCGGAGGTATATTCCTTAATCACGATTCACGTTATTTCCCTTGATCGTACATATCATCAAAGTCTACCACATCTTGTATACTTATACATATCTCGAAACATGTCATTACATTGAGTATAAAAGGTTACCACAAGAAACTGTATCCTCAAGTTTGCATAATCATGTTTAAAAAGCTAGCTAAACAAATATATATAATCACAGCTGTAGCGACGAATCATGATTTTTGGATCTCTAATATGTTAGTAATTAAATTTCATTAAGGATCTTATATAATGGTAATATTATTAGTATATTTCAAACACCATATTGCAAGGGATTGTTCAAAAGGTAAAACGGTTCATGATCTGCCATGATCTGCCATGGGTATATGTTGGGAAGAAGACTTGATTTCTTTTATGGTAAATGTTTAAGATTTTATGTTTTGGCCCTTTTAAAATTAAGTTGTTTTAATATTTATCCATTTAAAACTAGTCCTAACTTGGCCTTGGTTCAAACTGATATTTTACATCTTTATTATATAAGTTAAATAATATTATAAAAACACTTTCAACATCATGGTCATTTTATAATTATTTCTAAACGGTTATAACAGATAGTTAATCTATAATAAAAATATCTATTTAAATCTTCGTGTTCCTACTGTGCGAGCCTTAAAAATTTTAGTTAACACCACTTAATAAAAATTAACAGTTTGTCTTACATTGTTATTTTAATAACTTATTTTACCTTTTAAAAGTATCGTGACCTTCGTTTATTGATGGTGATGTTTAGACAAAAATGTAGTGATACTCTCACGGGGCTTTTATTTCTCATGAAACATTATGTTATAATTTAATTTTTTGGTCCTTAATTTATAATGCTAGATAAAAATAAATATTATAGGTTTTTAAAGCAACACATTTAGCCCCTGTCTATTTTATACTCTTAAAACTTAGTTCAAAATATTTACTTTAACGTTAACATAATCAAGTGTACAAGATGTACGTCTCAAATGCTATAATATATATAAATTTATTTACGTTATTTGTGTAATATTTATAAATTCTAAGTCGCGACTTTATTTTAGGTTACCTTAGAGTTTTTACTCGGCCTTCCTGACGTTCATTTCTCGGTCTCTCGATGTTTATTGCTCAAGGTGAGTTCATAGCCTCGCATTTAATTCTTTTATATTTTTAAAACCCGCGAGGGGAAACATGCGTGTTTTTAGCAAAATCGATACACAATGTGATTTTTATATGTGAACGTTGCTATGGTGTAGTGTTGTGGCCTTTTCCTTCATAACCGTCAATCACCGCAAACTGTGGACGCTAATGAATTATTAGATAAGATCTAATTGTGGCCCAACGGGCCATCTGGACATGTGATACCTTGCAGGGGCCATACGGAGACATATTGTATTTAAGTATTATGGAAGTTGTTACCACTCCGGGTTGGCACATTTAAGGTTTTCGGTTCTGGCTCTACATCGTTGTGATTGTTCTATAACTAAATCTTCCTATGCTTGTGTTTTCAAAATGATTGTTATAAAACTATTATGAATTCACCCAACGTTTTCCGTTGACTTTTTATCAAGTTTATTCTCAGGTATGCTTGCTAAGCTGGATGGGATGGAATGCGGATACGGATGGACGTAGATCTTGGTGAACTTTGCACATATGATAAAATGTTTTCTTTTAAAGAAACTTAAACATGTTGTGGATTATTTGAAATGAGTTTTTATAAAGTTATTGGGACCTTGTAACTCTGATCTTTTTAATAAAAATTGAATGTAGTTTACCGTGACTCGTGAGCTTATATTATGAAGTAGCACCCCAATGTTGTATTCCGCTGCGTTGTAAATTTGGGGGTGTTACAGATTGGTATCAGAGCACGAGTCATAGCGAACTAGGTCGTTTTTCAAAACCTGGACTATGACTGTTTTTGAAAAATTTTCACGAGTCGTTCACCGATATCCGATATCCGCGCGCCCAATCCTTCCCGATCCTTATGTGCTTGTTGATAAGCCCTTGTTTGTATACTTTATACCAAGCGTGCGGTATAAAAAGTAATTATATATGTATGTGTATATATATACACGATATCCGTTCTACGTCGAACCGCTATGTATATATATGCCTTTCGATCATCGCTACACGCGTACATTCGAGTTGTACTATTGATATTATGTAATGGGGTCACCATTATGATATGATTTGATAAATCTCGTATATGTGCAATATATACATTTACATTGCAATGTTATATAGATTTGAGGCTTTGTTAGATTTTGGTTGTGTTTCGAGCCGCGATTAAGGAATCAAATAACTAAGGAACAAAGGAACAAGGCGAAACTAATTCTTCTTCGATCTTGCTTGGTATATCATGGTGAGTAAATCCTATTACTAGTATAATCTATGTTTCCGCGATTTAATTCGTTATTGATAAAGGCTTGTGATGAAATCCGTCGAGAACTTGCGTAGATTATATTAAAAGTGTTATTGGGAAGAAAAAAAAAAAACTTATTTTTGATTATTTTTTTTAATAAGGTCTAGTTTATTTTTACGAACGTTTCGATATAAAATGAAACTCTTAACTCCTTGAAACGAAGAAACTAGAACAAAATCAGGATGTACACTTTAAGTGAAAAATGTCACACTTGAAATAATAAATTAAAAGCTGATAGAAATTTTAAAGAGCGATTCGAGCACTTTCGAAACAATTTTAGCCTTCCGGCAAAACACGAAAGTTGTTCGGAATGTCATTTTACTTTGCCGCGAGCCTTGTTTATTTTTAAATCACTTGATAATAGGTCAAAAATGAAAGTCAAATTTTTACATTTTCTTAAAAATAAAATAAGTTTCAGCAGAATTTTGTAAGAGCATTTTGGTCATTTTCTGTCGAGATTCAAATCTCGACTAAAACTAAAAAGTTGTTCGAAACAATGTTTTACATGAAATCTCTTTAGAGTCCGAGTCACGAAAATGGGATATAACAGGGCAGTTTTGAGAAAAACATACATATAGACTTATTAAAAAGTCAAACGTTGATTTTAAAAGGCAATTGTGCTAATTTGAATCTTGTTGGATAATTATAAAAATAATAAACTCTCATTATTCTTACTAAATACGTTTATGGTATATAAGAAATGGATGTTAATAAAATATGACACAAGTGTCGAGATTTTAAATCTAATAATTATATCGATTACGGTAATCCGATAACCGGGCCTATTAAAAATAGTAACTTTCTCGGCGAGTCTTACTTTCCAAGAAAGTGTCTCATAGATTTTTCAGTGTGGCATAAATGTGGAAAATGAGTTTCAAAATGGGTTGTCCAAAACTGGAAATCTATCCCAGAATCTGGATTGTAAATATGTAGTGAGCAGGCGGGTCAAAACATAATATTTTTCTATGAAATTTTAACTGTAGCATGTCCATATGTTGTGTGAACTACTGTATTTTTTTCATAATTTACTGTGAGGTCTAAGTGGGTCTGCTCATGCTAAACTTTGGCAAGGTTCCAGCAGACCCCGTTTGGATCATGTAGCATTGGTGAATTTATGTAAAATGGTTAGACACATTAATAATTATTGGGAAAATGCTGTAGCTTGTATATACATTATAAGGGTCTAGTAATGGAGGAATTGGCTAGTAATGGTCATTTATAATTCTTTAGGCGTCGCAAAGTAAACTAGAAAAACCCGGCGAAATTTCAGAAATAGTTGATGTAGCTTTCTTTGGGGTTCACCAATCATGGATCTTAAGCATAGGATATTCACATGTGATATATGTAAAATTTGTATCTATCTTACTAGTATTACGTTAACACTTGTTATAAGTGTGAGTTTTAATTCTTTTCTTGTTATTGTAAACCAAGTTTGGTGGAATGTACTTGTAACGTGAAACAATGGAGATAACCTTATGGATATTGGATGTATGGTTAGGGAGCGTGTGTACTACCTCTGGCTTCATTACGGAGATTATGATCGTTATTACTTCAGCACTCGTGATGGTACTTGTTGTTCATTTCATGATATATAGGTAGAGGTTGTTACCTCGAGACACTTGTCTTTCTTAGGAGTATCTTGAATTCCTAGTGTGGACCAATTCCAGGTTAGCGGGATATATCGCCCGTTTACATCAATTCGATTGCATTGATTCTTGACCTACTTCTTGTACTTTGCTATGATCCTTAATCCCAAAACACCTTAATGCACTTTATGAACCATTTTATTCCATAAATATCACAATAATTATGAAATGTTTTAATCAAGCATTAATGCAAATATTGCATCGATTTTCACAAGAAGACAAGGCAAAAAATGTTTTTCCCAAAAATAAATGAACAATGGTTGACATGTTCTCGAAATGGAGGTAAAAAAATTTCCTTATTTTTATGTCCAAATGATTTCTTATTTTCAAGTTAGGTACACAAAAATCTTTAATCCTCATATATGGTGTATAATAATCGAAATTTTTTCTTTTTGACGAGGACGGATGTATCGTCGCTTGGTCCTCAATTATGCATAAGCCTAATTTAAAACTATGGCATAATTCAGGAGAGCCACGGCTATGTCGGATTAAATCGTCGCCTTTTAAACTAGTGGTTTTGGATTAAATTTTTGGGGTGAGACGCTACTAATTAGTGGATCTTTATGCAATTAATCTTATTTGATTCGATTTCATAAGAACAGTCCAACTTTTCTTGCGTTCCTTGAAATCTTTTCTTTCAGATGGTGTTGACTTAGAAAGTCACCTTGACCGAATAATTCCGAAAAGTATTTCCGTGTGTCACGTGTAACGTGTGAAATCCCATCTAAATCACAATGTTGGTGATGAAATACAAAGACACCTGATACCAACACTGAGAATGAATTTTAACGAGATCAGAAGACTGCCAAGTTGGATGAAAGCTGAGTTCGAGTAACTCCGAGGCTAATGAAAAAGACTTCCCCTATATCAAATGCGTATTACCGTGCTTTCTCTTGTTACAATGATCAATAATTGTGAAGGAAATCATCCTACGCCAAAACAAAAATCACTCCGGT
Organism: Tanacetum coccineum; assembly: GCA_026074375.1. NCBI lineage: Eukaryota > Viridiplantae > Streptophyta > Magnoliopsida > Asterales > Asteraceae > Tanacetum > Tanacetum coccineum. The sequence continues at coordinate 22,180 of BQNB010082671.1, forward strand.
TTTACCAATCGATAACCTTGAAAAAGTCTTCTCCCATATCAAATGTATCTTACATCATCTTTCTTTCTTTTTTCCGATACGTCGAACAACGCCCGTAGAGGAAAGTTTCTTCTACGTCATACTGTGAATCATCCTTGTTGAATAAAACTGTAATCGTGAATAAGACCTCTACCCCCGAAACGTATATGTTCGGTCATCTAATGTTACGGATGAATCCTACACAAGCTTGAGTTGTGAATTCGAGGTGTTCGGTTTGTTCCTATTCTACATTCAGGACTCCGAATACCAACGTAGTGTCATGCGAGGATGGCTCATAACAAGGAGAGCCCTTGGAACCGAGTGCCAAGCACAATGGTTCTGATCCTACTGGATCATAGTGATGTCGTCCGTCCATCATTTTTGTAGGGAATAAACGATACGCGATGGATAGTTGGAGTGTGCCGATTTGTGGCGGTAGATAAATGACAATCCCGTTTGCGTACTCCGTTTATTCAGTTGAGGGAGTCCTTAGGCTTGACTCTACCCTTGATCTTCGAGGATCAACGGGCGGACCGCCATTGTTGAAAATTTGTAAAAATTTTGCTTGCTATGTGTTTATGTGTTATGTGATTCCAGTCGATGGGGTCGTAATATGTGAGAGCTCCAGGCGGTCATTATTATATGAAGTCGGATAGGTTGGGTTTCGCCTTACCGTATTTATTGTGCTCGCAAATCATGTCGAAGTTGATTTAAGGACACATGAGCGGTCGCGTTGGTGTGAGAGCTCGAAGTTGCCACGCGGGTGGCAGTCATGCCAGTGACGAATCCGTGTAGGGGCACCGTGAAGAATGCACAGAGTTTGATAATATGGCAAGCTTGACCATTTGATAGGGTATGGATCCATGGCTATAAAGCCCGTGAGCACCCTATGTTTATCGTTAAAAATCTTTTTTTTGGGTATTATCCGGGGCTTTAAAGCCCGTGAGCACCATGTGATGTTGTTAATCTCTTTTTGGGTATGGTTACGTGTAAACACCCTACATTGTTAATAATCTTTTTGGATATGCATTCCATGGCTATCAGGCCTATGAACAGCCTGTAAAATTTAGATACTTTTCTTTGGTTGGACTTAGCAGAATTTGGTTGGTAAATCAGGCGTGACTATTTGGAAAGATGCCATTGGGTGATTAATATGTGCTTAATGATAAGTACACTATTTCGATTAATGCCGTAGCGCTTTCGATGGAGTCATGTACACTAAAAGCAATTATTATATTGAAGCGATCTCTTTTAACGAGACACGTTGGACAATATGTGTTTTGATTTGATCGGTGTGATCACTGTTGATTTTTGAATTGATCATCGCTTTAAAAAAATTTCAAGTGCGCCTGAGGTCGTATGACCATAATGTGAGAACGTGTGAATCCGTTCGAGAATTGATAAGCTAATTTGTAATGAAAACCCTTAAACCGCTCTCGAGAATTGACAAAACTGGTTAATTTTTCGTTTCACTGCTTTTCTTCGCCGTCATGTATTTTATCCTTCCTTTTAAAGGATTCCATGAAGTTTTCCGTGCCACTCATGCACGTTGCATATTATTTGTTTGTGCTTTAACTTTTGTTCATTTAAATTTTGTTGGTACTCGATAAGGACTGTCGTATATCCTCACCTCTTTCACAAGTAAATCGTACGGCGGATTAGGTTGATTGGCACGGGGACCGTGCTCCTTTAAGGAGAGGAGGATTTAACAACCCGAATTTAAGATCAATTTTTTAACCGAGCTTTAAATTCTATTTTTAATTTTTAAAGAATTTAATTTTAGCCGATTATCAAATCCGTCGTTTTTAAGCGATTTATGAATATGTTTTTTTTTTTTTTTGATTTGGAATTTTATCCATTTTTAGTGTTCAAGATATCGATAATTTCATATTTTAGCTTCGGAAGCTTAATTATTTTTATTTTAGTATTTTTTGACTTTTTCACCTTGTTAAAAATGTTACAAACTTAAGTATACTATACATTTTATTTACTTACACTAAAAATATTCACAACAAACTTAACCAAAAAAATTATAAACCAAGCCCAAACCCCCCATTAGACGCCACCCATGAGGCCCAACCCCACTCCAACACACAATTTACTTACCAGGAAATGTGTCCAGGTTATTTATAAACCCCATTCTACCTTACAGTTAATAAACACTTGTAGTTATAAAAAGATTTCTTTTGTTTCTCTTCTTTTGCTTATGTCGTGCCATCAACAACACAAACACCACCATAAAAATTTTCTTTTCTACTCCCAATCACTACTATACACTCCTACAATCAACCACAGTAATCCTACATTAACCTTTATCATGTCTACAAGAAAAATCACCATGCCAAAATGATTTATAAAATCTTGATTTTTACTAGTTCTTGAAGTGTTGGTGGGAAAATAAGCTTAGGGGGGTGAGTTGTAGGACTAAGGTTCTTAAAGATGTTGGTTATTTGAGATCAAGTGATTTGTTATTTGGTTGGTTTGGATCCGGGAGTGTATCAAGGAACAAAACGGGAAATTTTGTGTTGATCATTTTCTTGCATATACTAGTGTTGTGAGCTCTCTAAAATCCTCTTTGATTGTTATTTTCATATGAACATGCATGCATTTGTATTTTTATATATTTTGGAATCCATGTGTTTTAGTATTAAATTGATGTTGAGGTGATTTTGATTGGTTTGAGGCGTTAGTGGACGGAGATAGGTTAGTTAGGCGTATTTGTGAAGTTGTGATGTGGTAAAAATAGCGTTTGGTTGAGTTTTGAATCGGGTTAGAAAATGCAGAAAGTTTAATCGCCCATTTTGAATGTCATAAAAATGTTAAAGTTAAAATTAGATTAGAAATGTTGGTAGAGCTTGTTTTGACGATCGTTTTCATATAAGGATCGTCCTGTAACTCCTAAATACAAAGTTTTTACGGCAATTTGAAACTAGGAAAATTATTGTTAAAAACTCAGCTTTTTGGGGTAATGGTGGTTGCTGTCAGACTTTTACGAGGGCATTTTCGTCACTTTCGAGTCCGTTTCGGCCTTCGGCCGAAATATGAAAGTTGTTCAAAAGGCCATTTTACTTTTTTGCGAGGACGACCGAGTCTAAAATTGAGTAATGATGGGTCTAAAAGCTAGGACAAATCTGCGTTTTTTTATTTATTTAAATTGCATCAGATCTGATGCAACGACCTTTTCGTCCATTTCTGTCGAGTTTTGGGTCTCAGATAAAACTGGAAAGTTATTCCAATGCGTTTTACTTCTTGGTGAGGTGATCTAAGTTTATAAATCGACTTATGGCGGCGTCAAAAACCAAGCTCAATTCTGCGTTTTTTGCGCTCAAAGCTCTCTCTCACTGCAGAAACTTGCAAGGGTATTTTGGTCATTTTTTGTTGGGATTCGGGTCTCGGCTAAAACTAAAAAGTTGTCCGGAACGTCGTTATACATCAAAGTGCTTTAGAGTCTGAGACGTCAAAATGTAGTTTAGTGGGTCGTTTTGGACGGGTCAGAATTTACAAAATTTTTGTAAAAGTCAAACTTAGAAAAGATGGCAGTGGGGTTGCTGATTTTTGGTTAAAGTTGTAGTTGAGCGTTTTTGGGTCTATTTGAGCTTGTGTAAAAATAGTTAATGACGTTATTAAATGGGTATGTTTCGGTCGCGTCTAAAAATAGTAAGTCTATTAATGGAAACTTTATATATATAAGCATTACAAAGAAAAATAAGGGCAAGTATATGAGTTATTGGTTCGTCGAGGTTTATCGAGAAACAATGTTAGTACCTTCGAACATCCGAACTTTCCAGAATTAGAAACTTTCTAAAAATAGAAACTTTCCTAAATAAGTAACTTTCTAAAAATAGAATTTTTTTAGAAAAGTGGCGTAAATTAAGGTCGAGCGTTATAATGTTAAAGAAAGTGACTTAATCAATGGAAACTTAGGGCGCATGTGGATTCCATAGTATGTAATTATATATATATGTGTGTAGTAAATATATACTTATTTACTTATGCAATTTATGCATTTTCCCCTCGGTCTTTATTTCTTCTAATCACGGACCACTATATTATAGGTCGTGGTTGAGATGTGATAGCCATTGTTTGTTCGTTGTTGAATCTCTTATCTGATACTTCTACCTAAGGTAAGTTCATAGCCTCACATTTAAATCTTTTTATGTTTTGAAAACCCGCGAGGGAGATACATGCTTGTTTTAGAAAATCGAACACAAGTGATTTTATTATGTGAACGTTGCTATGAGTGGTATGTTGTGGCCCTTCCTTCATGGACCGTTAATCACCGATAACTGGTGAACGCTGATGCAATAATAATAGATCTATTTTGGCCTAACGACGTGTCTGGCGTGTGTTCCTCGCGAGGGCATACGAAGACATATTGTATTTAGTATTGGGAGTGTGTAACACTATCACTCCGGGTTGGGCACATGGTTAAGGTTCGGTTTGTGGCTCTAGCATCGTTGTGATTGTTCTATGAACTAAATGTTTTGTTATGCTTGTGTTCAAAATTATTGTTTATAAACTCTATGGATTCACTCAACATTTTTGTTGACATTTTAGCTTGTTTATCTCAGGTATATGCTTGCTTTCTTGGATGGGATGGAGCGTGGATATCGAAGGACGTGGACTTGGTGAACTTTGTACATACGATAAAATGTTTTTTAAAGAAATTTGTAATGTGTTGCTTATTTAGAAACGAGTTTCATAAAGTTTATTTGGGGACCTTGTACTCGATCTTTTTAATAAAAAATTAAATGTAATCTTTAGTTAGTAAATATTTCTTTTAAGTCGTTTACTGTGACTCGTGAGCTTGTATCTATGAAGTAGACCCCAATGTTGATCGGCGTTGTAAATTTGGAGGTGTTGAAACATCTCACATTTCTTTACTTCTATCAATTTTCTTAATTTTCCCATTCAATTCTAAAATTCCTTTTCTAAAAGATTCTTTTATCTTTCCAAATTTTATTCTTGTAATGATTTTTAAGCTAAATTTCACGGTAAGCTATGTAATGTCTTTGCATACTACCTTATTAAGAGAAGATGCGGTATCACTTTAATAAGAAGAGTTAAGAGGTACCTCATTTGATGATTGAGCATGCGGACAAGTTTCATGTTAGTTTTGTCTTCGGGTCATTTTTCACTATCACTCCAAGAAACCTCCAGTGAAGGCCTTTTGATCTTGTTGCGAGTGGTTTTTGGACAATCGCAATGAGATGATTGATCACCGCATCTGAAACATTTCCGGTCACTCTTACCTTTCTTCTCATCACTTTGTCGGAATGACTTTTTTTCTTCTCTTGGTTTCCTAACAAATTTACCCTTTCTTTTAAAGAACTTTTTAAAGTTCCTTATGGCCATAGCATATTCTTCGTCATCACTTCCGGATGTTGAAGTTTCATCATCACTAGACTCTTTCTTAGCTTTCAAGGCGATGGACTTAATTCTTTCCTTTTTGCCTCTAAAAATTTTGGAATCTTTTTCCATAACTACTTCATGTACTTTTAGATTACCGATAAGATCGTCTAGAGCTAGTGATGACAATCTTTCGATTCTCCAATCGCCGTGACCTTTGCTCTCCATTTAGGATGTAAAGCCCTAATAAACTTCCTAACATAGTTCTTGCTAGAGAAACCTTCATCAAGAGCTTTAAGACTAGTAATAATAGTGTTAAATCTAGGAAAACCGCTATCAGTAGATTCTTCTTCAAAGATAGTAAATTGTTCATATGTGGAACTAGAGCTCTCAATTTTATTATCCTTTACTTGGCTATTACCTTGATGTGTAATTAACAACGATTGCCAAATATCTTTAGCCGTTTTACACATAAAAATTCTTTCGTATTCCTTTTTAGGTAAAGCATTATAAAGAACCATTTTAGCTTCATTATTTTTAGCAAGTTTCTTTTTAAGATCGTCGAATTGTTCTTCAAAAGGAACAACCTCTAAAATTTGGGTAACTTCATTTTTGGCAACCGGTGGAAAATCACCATTCAAGATAATATGCCAAAGATTTAAATCTTTTGCTTTCACATAAGTTTCAAATCTATTTTTCTAATATATAAAACAATCGCTTTTGAAAAGTGATGGAATTTGCATAGATTTCCCTTATAGGTATTTATCTGAATCCATAGATCGAATCAAGCTTTAATGTACAATATACAGTAAAGATCTTGGGTGATCTTGGCTTCTGATACCAATTGTGGAAACTAAAAGGGGGGTTGAATAGTTTTTAACATTTTATAAATAAAACTTAGATTGTCGACTTATGTGAATTCAAGAGATATACACAAGTGTATATGATAGCAAAGCAATAAGTAAATAAGTAATCTACAAAGTGTAAACAAGTAAGGATAGGAAAGATCAAACAAATGACACAATGATTTATAGTGGTTCGGTTATGAAGCTCCTCTTCGCCCTACTCCACTCCTCAAGTACCCAACTTGAGAGTTTTCTTCACTATGTCAACAAGCTCCCTTTAGGCAAAGTAAACCATACACGTCGCTTACACTTTTTCTGGTACTAAGCTAAATACCGAGTTCTACTTCGAGATACAACCAATCTAACACACTACATATTTTGTGGCCTAAATACTAACCTACCATACACATATGATACACACAACACAAGAGATACAAGATAAATGATTATCACAACCGTGATGACACAACTAAACTAATAACACTTGAAGCTTCACGTCTTCGTTAGTGTTCTTCACTAAAGAGTAGAATGAGTTGATCACTTGTAATGGATTATGAAGCAAGTATAATGATCAAGAATATGAAAATGATAAAAGCTAGAGAGAAAAATATTCGTGAAGAGTTGTCTAAATTGAAGACTTACGGTTGCTATTTATAGGAAACATTTGAAATTCTAAATCTATCCCAACCAGCTGTCGCATGGATCCACGGATCCACCACAGCCTAGATCCGTCCTTTGGTTTTGCTGGATCCGTAAGGTGCAGTGTCACACCCCCAAAATCGAACTGCAGCGGAAAGGTAACATTAGGGTGCGACGTCATGGAACAAGAAGTACAAGTCACGAAAAACGACCTCAAAAAGAGACGTT
>BQNB010082672.1:0-29258 GCA_026074375.1 Tanacetum coccineum
ATATAAGGACATGTTTGGTTAAGGAACAAGAGACATTATGGATAAACTTGAGTAGATGAATGATTCACGAATGTTTTAATAATAAATTTAAGAATGTTTAGTTACTTAGAAAGATTATCTATTGTTTATAATGAAAAACCATTTCGGCCTTTATCTTTTATTATGAAAATGCTTTAAGTGTGATTCGTGTTTGATAATGAGTAATATAAACTTGCTAAACATTAGAAATGTGGCTTATCGTTAAACCCTTTTGTACTTAGGTTAATGCTCATTTACTTAGCCAATCCTCATAAGGCTAAGGTCTAGTTGTCGCAGACAAACAACTTGGAAATCAATCACTTAACCGGAGTCTTTCGACCTATATTCGGGATAAGGGTGATCAAACAAAGATTAAAGAGTCCAGGTTCAAAAGCATCCAGCTTATATTATTCACATCAAAAGTTCATTCAAAAGTCAAGTTTGATCCATAATAATCAAATAGCTCCTAACCAAACATGTTAATCTACTCAACAATCATACTAACAACACATATAACAATCATGATAAATCCAACATTCATAATATCAAAGGATAGAAACATGTTTTTACTGAATTCCAAGAGTAAAGGTTCCAAATCTTACGATTCCTTCTAAGAAATAAGTAACAATTGACTATAGTGAAGAAACATGTAATCTAATGATCTACCAAGAACAAGAGAGAGAGATGTGGGTTGTGATGTTTAGTGAGAGAAAGTATATGGAATGGATGAAGTGTTATTACTATGTGGAAAATATAGGGAAAATGAAACAACCAAACCTTCTCCAAGGCTAGGAGAGGGCTTATATAGTTACATGATGGCCGGCCCATGGGCTATGATGGGCTTCCCATGGGCCTTGGGCCGGATTAGCTTCTATACTTAACATGACATAATCTACGAGCTAAGACCTATTACAACTTGGAAGTGACCGACACTTTTTGTGTTTCCAACAATCTCCCCCTAAGGGAGGTCACTCCATTTTACAAAACTTTATGCCTAGCATACATTGCTTTATCTTTAGTCTTTAGCTCGTCCTTTTGACATTCTCCTGTGAGTATGTTGTAGTGATCATTGATTTCTGGATTGAGCTGTTAGTCCTTTTCTTTACTTTTGGTCCTGAAATGAATATTACACAGCAAACAAGCAAAACTTTGCAATATTTCATGCATTAATGTACATATTTAGTGTATTTTTGAGGGATAATTTATGTATATTTGGAGCGTTATCACACAGCCATGTCCAAGCCCAGGCTCGAATCATATTTGCATTCTTCACATTTTTTGTACCAATCATTCCAAAGTTTAGCATATTCATTCTCCTTTTTAATGATACAATTTTCAAATCATTCTTTCGTACGTTCAAGCTAAGTTTGGAGATTTGATGTATCTACAATAGAATTACTTTGCATAATAGACATACTATCCTGGCTGACAACTAATCTCAAGAGACGCTCAATTTCCAATTCCAAAGCCTTGTGCTTAGCTAGAGATTCATCAGCTTCTTTTGTAAGAGATTTGAAGTCTCGAACAAATTTGGCTGCTTCTTTCAAAAATTTTATTTCAAAATTTTGAAACTAAATGACGAGACACACTTTGTTATATGCAAACCAAAACACACTTACTGTTTGAATCCTACAACAAATGACGAGACACACTTTGTTATATGCAAACCAAGACAACACCAACTAGATATTTATTCAAATGCACCCACTTACTGTTTGAATCCTACAACACAAAATAAATAAAAACAATAAAAACTGACGAGACCAAAAAGCTTAAATAAGCTATCAAATAAGCTCGAAATAAGCTATGAGACCACGAACACAGTCACATCATCATTCCTTGACTCTTAATACCACATGTTAGGTTATCATTTCATCACCTTGACACACAAAATAAAAGAAAAATCTTAGAAAGAGAAAGAGGGTTTAGAGAGAGAAATAAAAGAAAGAAAAATAGTGACTTCCACTATCAAAGAAATGAGAAGCAACACCCTTCCTAACATGCTAGGAAGGGATATTTATACTAAAATGAAGATAAGACCCTAAATGGGTCGTTTGGCTTTATCTTGGGCCGAACCTAATACAAATAGGCTTAAGCCCGACACCTAGGCCCAATTAGCTTAAATGAATTCTCATAAACTACGTTTTTCTTATACAATGCTCGGGAATAATAATGATCATAACTTTACATAAAAACACGGCTAACACATGCAATCATAAGTAAATACTAATAGATCTAGCCTTGCATGGCAAATAAAGGAGAAGAACAAGAATTTATCACAAAACACATATACATATTAAGTGATAAAGGATAAATGAACTTCACTTGATTAAGTCATGAAGTTGAGGCTGTTACAAGAGGGTTTTGACACCCTAAAAATGAGCCTAAAGATTGCCAAAGTCGTCTTCTAAAACTATGGTTCGTCTCCTAAAAGTTACACACTAAAAACCTAAAAACGGATTTGTATATATAAGAAAACAAGCGCGACGGCGTCGCTTTATGTTCCTGACGCCGTCCTGCCGCAATGGTCTTCTAGGGTTTTTAAGTCGGCTTCGTTCTGACGTCGTCTAGAATTCCATGATGCCATCACTTGATAACTTTGACGCCATCGCTTGTAGTTGGCGACGCCGTCTCCACGCACTGTATGCTTTTCTTTAAAATAGTTGGTGTAGAGTCGTAGTCTTGTCCGTTTCTTCTCCAATTGAGCCCAAGTCACGTGTATTTCCTCCAAATGCCATCCAAATGCTAAAAACACAAAAACAAACGATTAAGCACATAAGTTGGGCATATTTGCATGATTTAAGGGGTTAAATGACCCTGAAAAAGTGTATAAAATAACACCTCATCAAATACCCCTACACTTAGGATTTGCTTGTCCTCAAGAAAATAGGCTTTTCTACCTAGACAATAGCAATATTGGGGGCATTTAACCTACTCTTTAAAAGCAGTTTACGACACAACCTCCTAGACCTCGTAATTAAAAGCATAGAAAGCATATACTAGCACCTCATATAAGTGTTTGGATTCTTTCTTTCACTCGGGTGTATAATGAATTATAACAACTATGGGAAACGGCGCAAGTATTAATCATTACTATCAAATAGGTCTTTTAAGGGTTATGGGGTGTAGGTGTAAGATAACATTAATGGAAACGGATGAGATACATTTGGGGTGACTCTTTTGGGTGAATTTGAGGTGAAAGGGTTAGCTAATTATTTATAAGAATACACGCTGATTGGGTTGCTAAGCCAAAGACTCAGACAAAGATATACAAACTCTACACAACTCTACATCGACCTCTTTTCTTTTTCTTTTCTATTTTTCTCTTTTTTTTGAATAATACATCATGACTTGGGGTTTATAGATGCACCCCTACACTTGAGTTTCAGAACTCATAATTACAATCTAACTATTTACCCGAATTGAGGTGGATCAACATAACATGGAGATATTTTGACAAACATATGGGGGTATTGATTTAACTTTTCTTCCCCATTCTTCCGCAAAATAAATACTATCATGAATCCCAATCATCCCAAAACTATATTTACAAGGATAAGGACTTAGCAACCGTGTACTCAAATAATTAACTTGGGTTAAAACAATAATGTACTAAAAGCGAGTACATACAAGGCAGGCTAAGGCGATTTGGGTGTAACAATTGGTTGAAGGGTGACAATGCTCTTCATTAATAGTCCGGATTAACTAGAAAATTACGAGAACCATAAAAATGATAGGCTCAGAGGGGTGTACTAGGGGTATCATGCACTAAAAATGAGTGCATGGCAAAGGTGTGGGATAGTTTTATGATCGAGGTGACCGTCATAACAATTACAGGTTTAAAACATGGGTTAATCCTAGTGCCTCTTATCATTTAGCAAATCCTAATACTTACTATGCGGTCTTGGGATGCATCACAAAACAAGTTTTAGAATTTAATACACTACCGGTACACTTATATAATTTAATACCGATACCAATGCTCTAGAAAAGGCGACAAAGACCATATGTACACATCCGTAACGACAGAATAGACACATATGACTGCATTCGAACCTTAACTCGAGAAAGCTAAAGGTATAAACTATCTTGGGTATCAATAATGGATACCCGAATTCCTAAAGATCTAAAGGCGAACCTCACATTTTTGAGTGGAATTTGAAGGTTTTTATAGGCATAGAAATGTTTTTTCCATCCATTGAACGAAGCTATTAATACGCGGTTTTCGTCGGTATATGTTAAAAAAAATTAAGATTTGGATAAAATTACCTTTACACTATGTTTTGATATATTACCCATCATTTAAGGACAAAGAAAATGGCAAATGAAGGAATAGTTTCTAAGGCTTATTTTCCTCCTACACTTAAGTTGAACATTGTCCTCAATGTTCTATAGAAGTACACGTAAAAATGAATAAAGGGAAAAGAAAACAAGTAAAAGAAACTAGTACTCCCCTGGTTTGCTCAATAATGGAGAAGAAACGTGGTAAAAACTGGTTAAATCGTCCTCCAAGAATCGTCTAATGAAACTTCCTAATAACTTGCAAGCTTCTTATAATCAAATATAACTTGTAAATCAAAGACAAAGACAACTACACTTGGCGTAAAATCGGTAGGATATGATATATACAACAAAACTTTCAGGGTTGACTCTATGAAAGCAGTAAAGATAGGATGAAAGTGATGATATAATTCTAAGTATCTGCAGGTTTATAAGAAAAATGTAATTTTTAGATATTGTACAAATCATTTTTTCAAGAATAATAGAAAAAAATTCAAATTTTCACAAGTATGGGGGTTTGACGCCGTCAAGAAAAATCTTGACGCGGTCGCTTTACAATCCAAACGGCGTCGCACTATTTTCTGACGTCGTCTCCACACACTGTGAAAACTTCACATTCGTTTTTCAAGAAAAACATTATGCACTCCATCTTATTAGTTGTTTCCTGTAGAAAATACTACATAAAACCTGGAAATCGATCATTACAATCATATGACTCGAAACTGTAGTGAATTAATCTAAACAATATATTTTATATGTTTGAATTGGTTCTTATAAACCGGATAATTTCCCCTACACTTATTTTATGCAAAATACCTTTGATTGTAAATAAGACGAAGTTAAAAACAAAACAAAGCATGATCATAAAATAATTCAAGCATAAAAGAATAAACAAGAAGAATTAAAACTCAAGACACTCCTAAATGCGGGAAAATAAATATTGGGTTGCCTCCCAAAAAGCGCTTGTTTTTGTTCGAGTCACGAGCCTGACTCTACCCTTATTTAACAGATAAAGGGGAGGGTTCCCCTACACTTGAGTTTAAGTGCCGTGATAGTAAGAGGTATACACCATTGTTGTGAGAATGGGTCACATGCTAAAAAATTGGTAGTTGAATTATATGCTCCAAATGGTGTGTTTCTTTAATCGTAACCTTCTCTACTTCTTTTGGCATAACGGGTGAATTAAGTCCTCTTTCTAGAAAAGAAACTTCATTTGATTCTAATTCCCAATCATTTTCTATCATCTCCATACTCAAAAAATCAACACCTAGGGACCACCTTTGTCCAAATAAACTGGTTAAAATCCATAATGTTTTCAGAGGATCTCTAAACATGAATGATAAATAACAATACAATCCTTATGGTGGAAAGACGCGTTGTGATTTGATCTAGGCTTATCTAGGATTAATAAATAACAATGAACATAAACACGAATATGCATAGCGGAAATAGCATAAGAACAATGTTATTTAAAGAAGGTTTTACATTCATACATTCACTCCATGCCCTAATTCTATATGATCAGTATAGAACAGTTACAATCTAACAGGGTTCATGGAAAACCTCCACCGCTAGGCACAAGTATTAATCATTACTATCAAAGAGGTCTTTTAAGGGTTGTGGGGTGTAGGTGTAAGATAACATTAATGGAAACGGAAACGGATGGGATATATTTGGGGTGGCTTTTTGGGTGAATTTAGGGTGAAAGGGTTAGCTAATTATTTATAAGAATACAAGCTGATTGGGTTGCTAAGCCAAAGACTTAGAAAAAGATATACAAACTCTACACAACTCTACATCAATCTCTTTTCTTTTCCTTTTTTGTTTTTCTCTTCTTTTTTTGAACATAATACATCATAACTTGAGGTTTATAAATGCACCCCTACACTTAAGTTTTAGAACTCATAATTACAATCTAACTAATGACCCAGATTAAGGTGGATCAACATAACATGGAGATCATTTGACAAACATATGGGGGTATTGATTTAACTTTTCCCCCCATTTTCCCGCAAAATAGATACTACCATGAATCCCAATCCTTCTAAAACTATATTTACAAGGATAAGGACTTAGCAACCGTGTACTCAATAATTAACTTAGGTTAAAATAATAATGTACTAAAAGTGAGTACATACAAGGTAGGCTAAGGCAATTTGGGTGTAACAATTGGTTTAAGGGTTAATAATGCTCTTTATTAATAGTTTGGCTTAACTAGAAAATTATGAGAACCGTGAAAAAGGATAGGCTCGGAAGGGTGTACTAGGGGTATCCTGCACTAAAAATGAGTGCATGGCAAGGGTGTTGGATAGTTATATAATCGAGGTGACCATCATAACAATTACAGGTTTAAAGCATGGGTTAATCATACTTCCTCTTATCATTTAGCAAATCTTAATTCTCACTATGCGGTCTTGAGATGCATCACAAAAACAAGTTCTAGAATTTAATACACTACCGGTACACTCATATAGTTTAATACCGATACCAATGCTCCAGAAAAGGCGACAAAGACCATACGTACACATCTGTAACGATGGAATAGACACATATGACTGCATTCGAACCTTAACTCAAACAAGCTAAAGGTATAAACTATCTTGGGTATCAAAAATGGATACCCGAATTCCTAAAGATCTAAAGGCGAACCTCACATTATTGGGGTGGAATTCTGAGGGTTTTTGTGCTAGTCATATAAATTCCTATCCATGAGACGTAATTAATACTCGGTTTTCGTCGGTATGTGTCATAAAAAAATTTAAATTTTGGTTAAAATTACCTTTTACGCTATGTTTCGATATATTACCCATCATTTTAAAGACAAAGCAAATGGCAATTGAAGGAATAGTTTCTAAGGCTTATTTCCTCCCTACACTTAAGTTGAACATTATCCCCAATGTTCTTTAGAAGTACCCATAAAACAAATAAAAAGAAAAGAAAATAGGTAAAAAAAACTAGTACTCCCCTGGCTTGCTCAATAATGGAGAAGAAACATGCGATAACTGGTTAAATCGTCCTCCAAGAATCGTATAATGAAACTTCCTAAGAACTTCCAAGCTTCTTCTCATAAAATTATTTTTCAAAAATAATAGAAAACGTTCAAATTTTCACAAGTCTGGGGATTTGACACCGTCAAGAAAAATCCTGACGCGATCGCTTGACAATCCAGACGGCGTCGCATTATTTTCTGACGTCGTCTCCAGATACTGTGAAAACTTCCCATTCGCTTTTCAAGAAAATTTTCTTGCACTCAATCTTATTAGTTGTTTCCCGCAGAAAATACTGCATAAAACCTAGAAATTAATCATTACAATCATATGACTCGAAACTGACGCGAATTAATCTAAACAGTTTATTTTATATGTTTGAATTGGTTCTTATAAACCAGATAATTTTCCCTACACTTATTTTCAGAAAAATACCTTTAATTGTTAATAAGACAAAGTTAAAAACAAAACAAAGCATGATTTCAAAATATATTTCAAACATACAAGAATAAACGAGAAGAATTAAAACACAAGACACTCTTTAATGCGAGAAAATAAATATTGGGTTGCCTCTTAAAAAGCGCTTCTCTTTATTATTGAGTCTTGTAGCTAGACTCGAAGTCACACATCCTTACGTGTCATAGAAGTGGTCCAAGTTGATGATCTCCCTTGGACTTTCCCTTTCAGAAAGTTTTCTAGAGGTGGGACTGACTGAAGGGTTTTGGTGAATTCTTCTCCATCTGGATCAATCAGCCTAATCTTGGAATGCCATGCCCCGTCTCTATTTTTGGGTGGTTTATCCTAGTTGATCGGGTTTTCTATTAAACCTTTTAACTCCCACATGTTTCTCTTAAGGTTTATGGGTATATCACCTAAAAATTCCACCATTCTTCTAAATACTAGAACGTCCTTAAAGGGATTGATCTCAGCATCTCTAGCTATTTCCCATTCGTTGGGTAAATGACAGTCCATGAATTCCTTCTTAGCATAGTAAGTGGTTCGAGAACCCATACCATCTGAACTAGGTCGTAGTTTGTATGACTCCCTTTTTTCTAATGTGGTCCTATAGGGTGCTTCCTCTTCACCTAGTTCAATTCCTTTTACATCGAATATTGATCTAGTGACCCCTTCTCCTACCGCTATTTTGGCTTTTCTACAATCTCTAACTGCATTGGCGGTTGCTAGGAACCCTCTTCCTACTAGTAAAGGGGTTTCGGGGTCCTTCTTTATGTCGATTATGTAAAATCCGTTTAAGAGTTTTAGTCTTCCTATGTGGACTTCTACATCTCTAACAATTCTAACAGGATAATGTAAAAGTCGTTTAAGAGTTTTAGTCTTCCTATGTGTACTTCTACATTTTTAACAATTCCAACAGGATAAGACTTGGTTCCATCTGCTAACCCGAAAACATGGTCAGTTTCCTCTAATAGTCCTATGTTGAGTTTTTTGAACAGATATAACAGGATTATATTCACGCAAGCCCCTAAATAACCTAATGTATCAAAAGGTTTGGAATCTCTTAGTCTACAAGGTAGAGTGAATAATCCGGGGTCTTCCATCCTTTTAGGAATTTCGCCTTGGATAAATGCAGGCCCATTTTTGCCTAGCTCTAAGCTCTCTACCTATTTGTCTAGAATTGCTTTATACATTAGAGCATGAGCTAGGACTTCAAGAACTAGTAGATTAAGATGCAAATCCTTGAATTCATCTTCTAAAGTTTGCTTAGGTTCTTTACTTCATCATGTTCTAATTTTTGTGATCGTTTACAGTTGGTCCTTTTAGGAATAGTTTATCTCTTTGGAACACGGTTTGACAGCATTAATCGAATTAGGGGTGAGATAAGCACTGGGGATCTTCCATTGGGTAAGAACGAGCAGACAAAACTAGAGAGGTAGAATTAACATTCAGTTTCGGGTTCTTAACCATGTCACTTGGGAGTGCTCTCGATATTCGATTAGTGATGGCCTTCAAGACTGTGTCAATTTTGTTGGTCATCTCGCTTTGTTGTTTTTTGAAATTGGCTTCAAACTTAGAAAATCTAGCGTCATGAGATGCCATGAAGTTGGACACCAATCCTTCAAGATTTGATTAATTGTTAAAACTTTGAGGATTATTGTTGAAGGGTTGGTTTGGGATCGAACCGTTAGGTTAAAACTGGTTAGGTGGGTTTGAAAAATTATTTTGAGAATTTTGAGGTTGTCTCCACCTAAGGTTTGGGTGAATTTTCCATGACGGATTGCAGGTGTCACCGAGATTGTTTTGCTCTGGTTTGCAAGTGTACCACTTGCCTCCAGCTTCGTCGGTGTGCGGGGACGCATATTCGACAAAAGCTTGCTCGAGATTTCCCATGCAGTACTGACTGTCATGGGGACCACTACAGATCTCACATGAGAAGTGATTTTGTTCACTTGAACAGGTTGCTTAGGAGCAAGATGAGCTTCCATAAAGCATTGGACTTGATTTTTGAGCTCGACGAGACGACGGTCGGATATACTCAAAACATCTTAAGGCAAAGAGATTGCCTTGACTGGCTTAGCGAAGTCCCTTGGGTCGTTCCGACTTTCATTGTCATAGAGTGCAAGGTCCTCTAATAGTGCCCAGGATTCTTCAGCATTTCTATCACGAAGCATGCTACCAGCCGACTGGTTAATGGTTCGCCTTGTGGCGGGATTGACATGGTCATAAAATATTTGGACTTGAAGCCAACGATCGATGCCATGATGAGGGACTTTTTAGAGTAAGTCCTTGAAACAAGTCTGTGCTTCAGAAAGATATTCTCCTTGATGTTGTTGGAACATCAGGATGTCGTTACGAAGTTTTGTAGTCCTTCTTGGTGGAAATAATTAAGCAAGGAAACGAGTGGTAAGATCCTCCCATGTTGAGATGGATCTTGCTGGAAGATGTTCAAGCCAATTGCTAGCTTGATTGCGAAGGGAAAATTGAAATAAACGCAGGCGTGTTCTTTCCCTATTTGCAACATCAAGGTCGAGTGAGTACACAAGTTTCAAGAAATCCTTAAGATGTTGGTTTGGATCCTCGGACCAAAGTCCGTGGAATGAGCATCCGTTTTGCACCAACCGGATGGTGTCAGATCGAAGAGGCACCACATTGTTCCCTTCGGGGAGCTCAATGGTGTTCCTATAGCCCTCGTGGCTAGGTTTTGAGTAATCTCCAAGAGTACGGATAGGATTTTTGTCTCCTATGGAGGTCAACGAAAATGGATTACGAAACAAATAACAAAAAGAAAAGATAGACTACGAGAAAGCTAATATACCATGAATAAAAATCTTACTTGATAGGAATCAAGCAAGTAGACCTAAGTTAAACAATGGTCGAAACCTAACTATTCCTCGGAAACGGCGCTAATAACTTGACGCGGTCGTCGTAGGACTTCAACAAGAAGTTTTACAACTCCCTAGGCAGTGCAAATAATCGTTGTAGTGTAGTATAGGCAAGACTCGGAGGTTCTTATCGTTCTCTAGGGGAATAGGTTGGGAAGGCTCAAACAGAATCTAACAGAGGTCTATGGGGTTGAGAGAAGATTTTTTTTTATTTTTTTATTTTATAGAAAGCAGGTAAAATCATGGTTTGAGAGGTTAGTTTGTGATAACGCTTAAATTATACATGTTTTTATATGTGTTATCAATGATTTTTTATATATAAATTGGTTAATTATAAGAACTTTTGGTATAGAATCGAGTATATTTGCTATTGTAGGTTCTAAGTACGTGTCGTGGAAGAAAATAAAAGAATACACGAATATTTGAAGCTTAAACGAAGAAATTGTTGAAGATAAAGATCTCCCGACACATGTTTACTGTTTTGGTTATAACTCGGTTATACGAACTCTGTTTGATGCGATTCTGGCCGCCACGCAAAGAGAATTCAATTATCTACAACTTTGAAAAAGCTAAGTGCTAAAAACGCCTTAAAGTGCAGTGGTTTTACCAAAAGTGAGCCGCACTTTTGAGTCGGTGGAAAAATTAAAGGCAATTAAATGAAGACAACATTAATACCCAAAGTGCGGCGCACAAAATAAAAAGTGCGGCGCACTTTGACCCCTAAACAAACTATAAATACCCTTATTAGATCTCTCATTTTAGATATCTCTCACACAAACTTATATCTTACACACACACATTCATTAGATCCTTTGGAGAGGAGGAAGGAGTGGTGAGGATCCTTAGATCTAATGATCCAAACACCCCTTTAATCTGCCACTTACCACCATTTCACCACCATACTACCACCACAAACCACCACCATAGCCACAAATTTCCAGAGTTCTAACACCATATCTAGCCTACATATCATCCATTTCTAGAATCTAAACACTTCTCACTTAGATTCTTAGAAGATTCACACCAAATTCTCTTAAGATCATCATCATAACCTTGTTATCAAACACTCCATTTGGTGACACATTGTTGAATTTCCAGAAGTTAGGTGACTTATTTTTGGTTATCTCAATAGCATTTGGTTATTGGTTGATCATGGAATTGTTAGTTTTGGGTTGGTGGTTACGTTAGTTGAAATATTGGTATTGGTACTTTGTTCTCATATGTGAAACATTATATGATATTTGGATGATTTTGCTATGACTTATGAATATAAATGTTTATGAATTCGATGTTATCTTGCTTGGATCCTTGTTTATCTTTTGGCATATCATTGTAATTAAAATAGGCCGAAAGGGTTAATTGTCTTGATGTAATTTGAACAGTTTGTATATGGCATGTCAATATCATACTTGTGAGAATTATGTGGTAAATTGATAATCAACCTAAGTATAATGATGTTTAAGACCCTTCCTTATGTTAACCGACCAGGTTGGGAGGAATTCATATGTGATGTTATTTTGATATAATACCATTCTTATTCGCTCGTGATTTGTATGTTTATAGGCCAAATGGATCTATGTTATCAGTGGTAGATATGCTTGTTTTTTATCGATTAACCCCTCATATATGACTTGTATGCTTTGTTATATAAGTCTTGCTCTTATCTACTATCTATTTGTATGTGATCATGCCTTGTTTCTTGCTTACTATATACACACGTTTGTGTTTTTGTATCCATGACAATCATTTTTTTAGCTTTGTTAACTGATAAAAATCGTGAATTGTAGAAATCCTGTGGATACGACCTAGTCTTTCTTAAAAATTATATTACACTCGATTTGGTGATATTTGGCCCGATAGTTGTGATTTTAGTAAAAATTTGGTATTTTCTAGTTATATTAAATTAAAAAGCTTGTAAAAAACACACATCAAGTTTTTTGGTGCCGCTGCGGGGATTTGTTAGTTGTTTGTTGTTTATGTATCTTACATTGGTCCATGTTGCTGCAGTTCGCCGCACTTATAGTTTTATAAGTGCGTCGCACTTGCACTGTTAAAGTTCTGTGATTTTTGCAGGTTTATACCCGAAGTGCATCGGTTTCACACCAAAACCGTCGTACTTGTCTTTTGGCCTTGTCCATCTCGTGACTGACTAAAATCAAATTTTATAAACTCGTCGTACCGTTTTCTGGAAAACGGAACCCAACATTCGTTTTTCCCCAGAATGTACGCCGCACTTACACCAAGTACGGCGCACCTTCTGCAGAATTTTCACCTGCTGAATCTGATTTAAAACCAAAACCAAAACTCAAACAAAACCCCCAAATTTCTAGTCTCAGGTATATAATCATTTGAAATTCCATTTTATTTCATTATACGCCTTGTAAATGTGTGAATAATTAGTTTGTCATTACAAATGAAAAAATCCAAAAGTGTTTTAATTCTGCGTGTTATTTTGCTTTCTTCATGTTTATCTTGTTTTATGACATATCTTTATTAATATAATAATTCATGTGTTTAATTTATATTGTATATCTGAAAAATAAAAAAGTAAAATTTTTGAAAATTTGCAGAAAGTACGCCGCACAACAAAAAATTCAGTTTTGTATAAAAATAATAATCAGATACAATTTCTTCTTATTTTGTCAATTATGAGTATTTGTAATTTGTTTTTTTATTTGTTTTTGCATGTCGGCTTGTTTGCGTGTGTTTGCTTGAGTATAAAAAAGAAATAAATTGTCAAACCTATAAAAAAAATTAAAAAGAGAGTTTCGTATTTCCTTTTGTTTAGTTGGTGTGTTTGTGTTTGTCTATTTATGTGCATGCCTATGTTTGTGAATGTGTTTGTATTTGTATTGCTAACTAATTAAGTGTGAAAAATATAAGAAAATGTTACATATCATAATGAAATCGCCGCACACATATTGTTGTGCGCCGCACATTTATAAATATTTCCCGCCATCATTTGAATATTTGAAATAATAAAAAAATAGGTTATAAGTACGCCGCACTTTTCTTTAAGTGCGACGCACTTCTAGTCTACCAAAATAATAATTTTGTAAACTATTAATTTTATAAGTAATATAATTATTGTGTTTGATTTATGCTTAAAAATTAAAAAACCCTAAAATATTTGTTTTAATCTCTATATGTCATTTTCTTTGTTAGTAGTTATAAGTTTTCGTATCTTAAATAATAATTATGTGCTTGATATGTATTTATCTTTAAACCAAAAGTCATAAAAATGAAAAATCGAAAAAGATTTTGTGTTCGTGTTACTAAATTGTGTATAAATAAAATTTAAAGAAAAAAATTTAAATTAAAAAAAACATATTTTGAACTTTGTGGGTGTGTTCGCTAGAAACCCTCACGAGACTATAACTCATCCACTCGAGATACCGAGGGGTTTAAAGGCTTGTTGCATACGCTAAATGCAACCGTGATGCCTACGAAAGTGCGTTTTTGTATTTTACGGTTTTTATAGTTTTGTTTGCAGATTAAATAAATAGGTGGAGCTTGGATTGGTGGTTGACGTTTCACACGTGAGGAATGATATATTTGGATCGGTATATTACATGTGGTAGAATACACATGCTTGGCGTTCTGGTTCACACAGTATTTTTCAAAATTCAACCAAGTACTTTTGAGCCCCGGGAAGTTTCGTTTCTCTTATATTTATTTTTCCCGCTCTTCCCACTTTGAAGTTATTTTCTAAATTACGCATATTGCTCAACTTAAGTATGGGGGGAAAGTAAATTAGAAAATCAAACTCTTTATTAAAAGTATAAACTTTTGTTCGCCCTATGTAATCTAAAAATCTAATTTATTTTTAAATCTTTTGCTACTTAGGTTAATATATTAGAATTAACGTTTTAGTAAAAATTAATATTAAAAAATAAATGATGTTTTAAAGCGCCAGAAGATGTGTCCGATTGAATTAGAGCAGATTCCGACCTAGGGATCGTTTGAATACTTGCGCATTTATACCAATCACCCAAAAAAATGTAAGGTTTAGATATTAAGGAATTCAAGTATCCATCTTTGATACCTAAGATGATTTTTGCCTTTAGCTTTCTTGAGTTAAGGCTGCGTATTTGTAGTTTGTCGCCTTTTTTGGATCATTGGTATCGGTTTTAAAATCATATGAGTGTGTTGGTGATTTATTAATTCTAGAACTTGTTCTTGAAATCATTACGAGATCGCAGTGAGATCACGTTCGCGTGAGATAACAACCCACAATTTTCATCTATGTAATTATCCATCTATTAAATTAGATGCAATTTTCATCAATGTAATATCTATTTATTAAATTAAGTACAACCATTTTTGCGGGAATATTTTTGCTTTATTCCACCCATTATGTAACGTAACTTACATAATCAAAGTAAACAAGCTCACGCAACCTACCTATGCCAATTTCATCAACGTTTAAATCAAGTAAATGTTATAACATGTCAAGCAATATGATTTAAACACCGTTTTTCCATACGCTATCTATTTAATGTACTTTTTATAACATTATTATAAAATGAACTTTATATGTTAACGTTTATATCAAAACCCTAACTTCATGTAATGTTTACATACAAAATGAATGTACAAGCTTTCAAGGCATGAGCACAAGTAATCAATACATAATATTCGAATATATTTTCCCTCCAAAACCTTAGTACAACTCATTTGAGCTCAATGTACAATCCAATAATGCACAACAATCAAATAAGCTCCATTTCCTTCCAAAATCTTAAGGCATTTCGTACCATCTTTTAGGCATGAGTTACAACTTTCCTAAGCACCATATTTAAACATTCTTTCCCTCCATCTCAGCCTCTACTCGTCCTAAAAACCAAAATCCTAACCCGAAAACCCTAAACAACCCGTACACCTTAAACTAGTTTTAAACTAAAACCTAACCTAGCAACCACCCTTCTCCATGATGCACCACCTTGCCTACTATCTTGCTAAGCACCACCATGATTCACCACCATGCCTACTACCTTGCTAAGCACCACCATGATTGAGAAGAAAGCTAGCCTCCTTTCACCTACTTGTCACCACCAAGCAACCACCCACACACGTTAGTCACCACCTTGCTAGCACCCTACCACCTCCATCACCACCTTAGACTCCAAGCAAAACCCTTGGCCACCACTCTAAGTAAACTTGGTCCCTACTCCATGTAAACTTGGCCACTACTCTTAAATTTACCCTATATATATACGAAAACATACATACTTCTTCAATTCACCATTTAAACTCAAAACTACTTTAAAACTATGATCTAACCAAGCCATAGAAGAGAAGAAAGGAAGGAAAAGCTAAGTAGAAGCCAAAGTTAAGAAGGAAAGAAGTCCTTGAGCCATCTCCTAAGTTTCGGGTTTCATTTCACTAATTTTTGACCCATTTTACCCATTTCGTGTACTAGTAAGCTTTTCTACTCGTTCAATAAGCTCTTTTATTGTTTTAGATTATATATCAGCTCTTATACATCCTTATGATCACATGAAACAAGCCCTTAAACCCTAAACCTTACTTATTTGGTTTTCCTAAACCAAACCCGCCTTTAAAACCCTAAAAGCTCTTTTTGTAAATCTAATAAGCTATAATCCATAAGCTGTTGTAATAAGCTATTCTAATAAGCTCATTTATCACTTTTATAATCATTAAATCTAACGCTAAAAGCCCTAACCCATCGGGTTAAGATTTTAAAACCAAACATGCCCATTTTGGATCTTTAAGCTCATAAACTCTTTTCATAAGCTTTAAGCTCGTAAAAGTTACTTATTTTAGCTTATAGTAATAAGCTATAACCTGCAAATTTGATTTCAAGATCAAAAATACAAAAATTATGGAATTTGGACTAAAAACGCAAAACATTTCATGCAAAGGGGTATATATTGTAACTTTTGAAATTATTAAAACTTTCGGGTCAAAAATGTAATTATCCTAAAGTTAAACTTCAGGGGGTTATTTTAACAAACTCTAAAGTTGAGGGTTAAATGTTTTAAAATCATATAATTAAAGGGTTAAAGTGTAAATTAATATATACCAAGGGTATATATTGTCATTTTCATATTCTCAAGGGTATAAAATGTAATATTTTTATATTAATTATAAAAATATATTTAAATATTATAAGACTCGATTTTATTAAAGCCCGACACATTTGTCGTTATCATTCGTCGATCGAAACACTATAAATCAATTATGTTATATATTTAACATAATTCATCATCCACTAGCTTTTAAAGAAACTTAAAATGATAAAATCTTATCATTTGAAACTATAACGTATCACGTTACTAGGGAGTTTCATGTGAGGGGATTTCATTTGGGTAGACGTTTTGACGAGTTGCTGGATTTACGATTTAAAGTGTCCTAGCTCCTCAAACGTTTACTACATGACCTCTGGATTATGATAGCCCGAACAGTGATACGATGTTTTCACAAGTTAATAAACCAAATGAATATTTACGTCAAACTTTATGAAATAAAGTTTCCGAACAGTGATTTTTTTTTTTTTTACGATATTTTCACAAGTTATACAAACCAAAATACGTTAAATTTATGAATATAAGTTTTATGTTATCAACAAATCTTATACTATAGACTTCGACATATTATCTCAGGTTGGTGTATCGAGGAGTGTACTCCTATTTGAATTAATATTTCAAATCACTTAAACTACCTTGATAAGCGGAGTTTATAGTATCCACCTTTACATGTTTTTTAACTTTTGTGGGGGATACATGCTATAAACGATGATACATGTATTTTTCTAATTACTATGCTATCTGTTATTTCTATTGCCTCAGTTTGCTTAACTGTCATCTTTCTTAATTATGAACCATTTAGTCACTTGCGAAGTGACGAGAAATATTGTGAATAGATCTATTGGGGGTGACGAATCCCGTTGGTGTACCCATACATTGGGTAACCAAACGCACTATATTTGAGAACAAAGGATAACTTTGGCAAGTTACCTTTCTTTAAGGACAATTGTTCCTTCAAGTCATTAAATTAACTTCGGATGTTAATGTTTGGTTGCATGAGCTTAGGGCAATAATATTGTTTTCCATGATAATTGTATTCGTTGCAATTATTACCACTTATGATGACTTGTATTCAAACATTTCATTACAAACACTATGAATTTCACTCAACCGTTGTGTTGACCCTTTTAACATGTTTATCTTAGGTAATTGAGCAATCTATGGTATGGATTGGCATTGGACTTGAGGACGTCCAAACTTGTTATCATTTAACTTTTATGTTTTCAATGTATTTTGAGACCTCTTTTGTAAAACTCTGATATATTATTGAATGATAACTAAATTTTCCAAAACGTCTCTTTTGAGTCGTTTTCTATGATTATGACTGTTGATTCATGAAGTAATACCCCAGTTTAGCTTTCGCTGCTATATGTCAAATAAGGGGGTGTTACAGATTGGTATCAAGAGCCTTGGTTAGAGAGAACAAGGTTAAAACCTAAACTATAACTACTTTTTCCATCCAAGAAAGTCCTTCGTGCCACTATATTTTCTGAATAGTATGTAAAGAGATTTGTGTAGCAAATGATACATAACTATTAATTATATATAAATAACTTATGTTATTTTTCCACTGGGTTGTTACACAGTTATGTCTACATCCACCCACCCTATTATCGTCCCATCTAATTACGATGTTGAGGATGCTTTTTCCTCTACACACTCTCCTGACTATATCCCTGCTTCACCGGACTATTTCCCAGCCTCACTAAGAAACACCTCTCCTGATCCTTCAAATGATTTATCTAAGTATCTTTTGGCCTCTCTAGCCATCTCACCTTCCCACAATGATCCGTATATAAAGGTCATGCAAGCATATAATGCTACTAGTAATGAATCACCTATTCCACCACAAGATCCTATTGCTCCACCAACTATTTTGCCTTCATCTCCAGTATTGCCACTATGACCAATGTTTAATCCCCAAGATTTCTTTCTTCCTGAAGAGATTTTACCACCTCAGAAATGAGCCTGTTTCCTATCATCTTCCTCTACTAATCCTTCTGCTCCGCCTTAAGTATTTGAGATTGGAGAGAATTATCATGGCGCTCCAGACACGTCTTACGCACGCCACGAGGAACAGATCAAAACTATTCTAAATCACTTAGATGAGAT
Source organism: Tanacetum coccineum (assembly GCA_026074375.1). Lineage (NCBI taxonomy): Eukaryota > Viridiplantae > Streptophyta > Magnoliopsida > Asterales > Asteraceae > Tanacetum > Tanacetum coccineum. The sequence goes on from BQNB010082672.1 coordinate 18,790, forward strand.
CCGTCTTTCTTTTTAATTGATCTTTCAGAATGTGTATCGATTACCGGGAGCTGAATAAACTCACCATAAAGAATCGTTACCCATTACCCAGGATCGATGATTTATTCGACCAACTTTAAGGTTTGAGTATTTACTCAAAAATTGACTTGAGATCAGGCTATCACCAACTGAGAGTCAGGGATGAAGATATTCCTAAGACTGCTTTCAGAACTAGGTACAGACACTACGAATTCCAAGTAATGTTATTTGGTTTAACTAACGCACCTGCCAATGTTGCAAAAATCGCGAGTCGCTAGCCGGGCGGTCGACCACCCTGTAGCCTGTAATCGGCCTAAGCGCGATTAATCGGTGATTAATCGTTTTTACTGTTTGTATATAAATTTCAAAAATTTACCGATTTTTTATCGATTTTCCTGATTTTTTACCGACTTGACCGATTAATCGCCGAGTTGACCGATTTTTGAAAATTATATATATATATATAATTTTGACTTTCGTTGACCGATTAGGCCGAGTTGACCGATTAATCGCCGAGTTGGCCGATTAATCGCCGAGTTGGCCGATTTTTTGCCCAGGCCGATTTTTCAAGCGAGTTGCCTTATTTTACAAGTTCCAACCCCGCCTAGCGATTAATCGGCGATTAATCGGCCGCCTAGGCCGATTTTTGCAACATTGGCACCTGCTGTGTTTATGGATCTCATGAACCATGTGTGTAAACCATACTTGGATAAATTTGTGATAGTGTTCATTGATGATATTCTTATCTACTCCCGTAATAAAGAAGAACATGCAAATCACCTGAGGATAATCTTGGAATTATTCAAAAAGGAGAAATTATATGCCAAGTTCTCCAAATGTGATTTTTAGACCAATATCGTGCAGTTTCTTGGGCACGTAATTGACAATCAAGGAATTCACGTTGACCCCGCCAAGATTGAAGCATTTAAGAATTAGGCATCTCCTACCACACCCACAGAAATACGCCAATTCTTAGGAATCGCCGGCTACTATCAGAGATTTATCAAAGATTTTTTAAAGATTGCAAAGTCTTTGACTGAATTAACCCAGAAAAACAAGAAGTATATCTGGGGAGAAAACCAAGAGTCAGCTTTTCAACTGTTAAAGCAAAAATTATATGAAGCTCCAATCTTAGCATTACCAAAAGAAAACGATGACTTTGTAGTTTACTGTGATGCATCACATCAAGGTCTAGGAGCAGTATTAATGCAAAGAGAAAAAGTTATTGCATATTCATCCCGACAACTTAAGCCTCATGAGGAGAACTATACCATACACGACCTAGAATTAGGAGCAATAGTGTTCGCTCTTTAAATTTGGAGACACTATATGTATGACATAAAGTGTACTGTGTTCACTTATTATAAAAGTCTTCAGCATGTCCTTGATCAAAAAGAGTTGAACATGAGACAACGCCATTGGTTAGAATTGCTCGCAGATTACAATTGTGAGATTCGTTACCATCATGGAAAGGCAAATGTTGTAGCGGATGCCTTAAGCCGGAAAGAACGAATCAAACCACTCCGAGTTAGGGCATTAGTCATGACCCTTCACCTAAAATTACCATCACAAATTCTTGAAGCCCAAACTGAGGCAATCAAAGAAGAGAAAATCAAAGCTGAGAACCTACGAGGAATGGACAAAGCATTTAAAGTACTTCCTGATGGAACCCGATGTATCAAGAATCAAAGTTGGATACCACTTTTTGGTAATCTAAGGGACTTGATCATGCATGAATCCCATAAATCAAAGTATTCCATCCACCCAGGTTCTGACAAGATGTATCAGGATCTAAAGAAACTCTATTGGTGGCCTAACATGAAGGCAATCATCGCTAAATATGTCGGCAAGTGTTTGACATGCTCTAGAGTTAAAGCAGAATGTCAGAAGCTATCCGGCTTACTGATACAACCAGAGATTCCTACATGGAAATAGGAAAGAATAACGATGGACTTCGTTACAAAACTACCCAAAACGTCAAACGGACATGACATAATTTGGGTCATTGTAGACCGTCTTACCAAATCAGCACATTTCATCCCCACTAAAGCGACAAATAGTATGGAAACTCTTACAAGGTTGTATATAAAGGAGATAGTCTCACAACATGGAGTGCCGATATCCATTATCTCAGATCGCGACAGTCATTTCACATCCAGATTCTGGTAGTCAATGTAGAGTGCTTTGGGTACTCAATTAGACATGAGTACGGCATATCATCTCGAAACCAATGGACAAAGTGAAAGAACCATCCAAACACTCAAAGACATGCTTCGAGCCTGTGTTATAGATTTTGGAAAAGGATGGGAGAGACACTTACCACTGGTATAATTTTCTTACAATAACAGTTACCATGCTAGTATTAAGGCAGCACAATTTGAGGCACTTTATGGTCGAAAGTGTCGATCACCTGTCTGCTGGGCCAAAGTTGGAGATGTTTAACTCACGGGACCAGAGATAATCCATGAAACCACCGAAAAGATAGTACAAATTTGACAACGCTTGCAAGCTGCAAGAGACCAGCAAAGAAGTTATGCCAATGTAAGGCGAAAGCCTTTGGAATTCTAAGTTGGAGATCGTGTTATGTTAAAAGCGTCACCTCGAAAAGGTGTCATCCGATTCGGAAAACGAGGAAAGATTAACCCCCAGTACATTGGACCATTTAAGATCCTTAAAAGGGTCGGCCCCGTGGCATACAAACTTGAGCTTCCTGAAGAACTCAGTAATGTCCACAGTACTTTCCACGTTTCTAATCTAAAGAAATGACTATTTGATTAATCTCTCGTCATTCTATTGAAAGAGCTTCAGCTCGATGACAAACTTAATTTTGTGGAAGAACCAATAGAAATTATGGATCGTGAAGTCAAGTAACTAAGAGAAAGTCGCATCCCTATTGTCAAAGTAAGATGGAACTCTAAAAGAGGACCAGAATTTACGTGGGAACGTGAAGATCAAATTCATGCCAAGTATCCACATCTGTTTTCAAACATCACTCCAACATCCAACTAAATCTCGGGACTAGATTTCTTTTAAGGTTGGGAGACTATAACAACCCACAATTTCTATCTATGTAATTATTCATCTATTTAATTAGATGCAATTTTCATCAATGTAATATCTACTTATTAAATTAAGTACAACCATTTTTATGAGAATATTTTTGCTTTATTCCATCCATTATGTAACGTAACTTACATAATCAAAGTAAACAAGCTCACGCAACCTACCTATGCCAATTTCATCAACGTTTAAATCAAGTAAATGTTATAATATGTCAAGCAATATGATTTAAACTCCATTTTTCCATACGTTATCTATTTAACGTAATTTTCATAACGTTATTATAAAACAAACTTTATACGTTAACGTTTATATCAAAACCTTAACTTCATGTAATGTTTACATACAAAATGAATGTACAAGCTTTCAAGGCATGCGCACAAGTAATCAATACATAATATTCGAATATATTTTCCCTCCAAAACCCTAGTACAACTCATTTGAGCTTGATGTAAAATCTAATAATGCACAACATTTAAATAAGCTCAATTTCCCTCCAAAATCTTAAGGCATTTCGTACAATATTTTAGGCATGAGTTACAACTTTCCTAAGCACCATATTTAAACATTCTTTCCCTCTATCTCAGCCCCTACTCGTCCTAAAAACCAAAATCCTAGCCCGAAAACCCTAAACAACCCGTACACCTTAAACTAGTTTTAAACTAAAACCTAACCTAGCAACCACCCTTCTCCATGATGCACCACCTTGCCTACTATCTTGCTAAGCACCACCAAGATTCACCACCATGCCTACTACCTTGCTAAGCACCATAATGATTCACCACCTTGCTAGCCTCCTTTCACCTACTTGTCACCACCAAGCAACCACCTACACACCTTAGTCACCACCTAGCTAGCACCCTACTACCTCCATCACCACCTTGGACTCCAAGCAAAACCCTTGGCCACAACTCCAAGTAAACTTGTTCCCTACTCCATGTAAACTTGGTCACTACTACTAAATTTACCCTATATATATACAAAAACATACATACTTCATCAATTCATTATTTAAACTCAAAACTACTTTAAAACTATGATCTAACCAAGCCATAGAAGAGAAGAAAGGAAGGAAAAGCTAAATAGAAGCCAAAGTTAAGAAGGAAAGAAGTCCTTGAGCCATCTCCTAAGTTTCAGGTTTCATTTCAGTCATTTTTGACCCATTTCACCCATTTCATGTACTAGTAAGCGTTTCTACTCGTTCAATAAGCTCTTGTATTGTTTTAGATTATATATCAACTCCTATGAATCCTTATGATCACATGAAATAAGCCCTTAAACCCTAAAGCTTACTCATTTGGTTTTCCTAAACCAAACCCGTCTTTAAAAACCTAAAAGCTCTTTTCGTGAATCTAATAAGCTATAACCTGCAAATTTGATTTCAAGATCAAAAATACAAAAATTATGGAATTTAGACTAAAAACGCAAAACATTTCATGCAAAGGGGGTATATATTGTAAATTATGAAACTTTATAACTTTTGGGCCAAAAATGTAATTATCCTAAAGTTAAACTTCATGGGTTTGTTTTGTCATACTTGAAAGTTAAAGGTTTAATGTTTTAAAAATATAATTAAAGGGTTAATTTTGTAAATATATATATATAAGGGTTTATATTATCATTGTTTTCGATTCCTCAAAAGGTATCAAATGTAATTATTTTTTTTTATAATTATAAAATATATTTTAAATTTTAAAATAAGTTGGTCATTCGTATTTTAATTAAAACCGCCGACACAGCTTTGTCGTTATCATTCAGTCTATCAAAACACTATAGAAATAATTATGTTATATATTTAAACATAAAATATCAAGTCATCCGCTAGCTTTTAAGAGAAACTTAAAAAGGAAAAGGTAAAATCCTATCATTTTATTAATCTATAATGTATCACTTTACATATGGAAATTTCATGTAGAGGAGTAGGGGTTTTCATTGGGTAAGACTTTTGACGAGTTGCTTTTTGCTGGATGTTAAATAACGATTTAAAAAGTGTCCTCTAGCTGAAGCTCCCCTCAAAAACGTTTTACTAATTACAAGATGACCTCTAGGAATATGATAACCCGAAACATTGATAACATGTTTTCCAACAAACTAATCAACCAACATTGAAAAGTTTTACGATAAACTTTATAAATTAAAATATAAGTTTGAAATATAAAAACGAGCAACACTCAATTTCAGTCCACTACTACTCAGCAACCTAAGACTTTTGACAATTACCTTAAATATTACCACCAGTGTTGCGTAACGAGGTTGGTTTAACCCCTCTCCATTTTGAATTAAAATTTCATCAAAAAATCAATATCAAATTCAACTACCTTATCATGTGAGTTCATAGTCCCAAACCTTTACATGTTTCCCAACTCCTTGGGAGATACATGCTATAAAACTAGTGAATAACAATAATTTTTCCAACTATATCTATCCTGATATATTATTATGCCTTTCACAACCAATATAGTCTTAAATCATGAACCATAAGCACTTGCAGTGGAACGCTAATATTTGATGAATAGATCTATTGAGGTGAACGACTCCCTTTGTGTATAGTATCCGTACACGGGGGTAACCAAACGACACTATATTTGAAACAAAAGGGTAACCTTTGGCTAGTTACCTTATCCTTAAGGACATGTTTGTTCCTTCAAGTCATTAATTGCTGACTTCGGGATGTTAATGTTTGGGTTGCATAATAATATTTTTTTCCATGATAATTGTATTCGCTGCAATTATTACCACTTATGATGACTTGTATTCAAACATTTCATTACAAACACTATGAATTTCGCTCAACCGTTGTGTTGACCCTTTTAGCATGTTTATCTCAGATAATTGAGCAATCTATGGCACGAAGTGGCATTGGACTTGAGGACATCCAAAATTGTTATCATCAACTTTATAGTTTTTCAATGTATTTTATGACCTCTTTGTAAAAACTCAACTCTGATATATTCATTGAATGATAACAAATTTCCCAAAAACGTCTCTTTTTGAGTCATATTCTAATGATTATGACTGTTTGATTCATGACGTAAACCCTAGTTTAGCTTTCCGCTGAGCTTATATAGGTTTCCCCCCCCCCCCCCAAATAAAGAGGTTGTTACTCGTGATAAAGTGATATTTTTAAGTGATGAAAGATGAACTTAGGGATTTTAACCAAATTAAAATGATAACTAAATTTTCCAAAACGTCTCTTTTGAGTCATTTTCTATGATTATGACTGTTGATTCATGAAGTAATACCCTAGTTTAGCTTCCGCTGCTATATGTCAAATAAAGAGGTGTTACACGTGATAAAGGTATTTTTAAGTGATAAAGATGCAACTTAGGATTTAACCAAATTAACCCATCCATTTAACATATTATTTTAGCTAATTACACTTATTAGCTAACCACCGAAATAAAACCCGTATGTTAGCACTCATCTTTAGTGTTAGATACTTCTAGTTTAACCTCTGAGCTATTCTCTTCATTCTTACATCCACTAAAATAAAAAAAATACAAAAATATATAACATTTCGCCTAACCTTACCCCTTATCGAAAGTCCAAATGGTTGGTTGCTAGTTGTTTGGTATGATTGGTTGATTTTTGCCTATAGTTTGCTCGCGCTTTGTTATAAGAGTTGTGCCATTTCAACGAAGATGAAGATTGATCACATTTTTTTTGTATTTTTTGTGGTGTATTCTTATCTCAAGTGTGAGGGAATTGTTAGTTGTTTGAATAAGAGTGAAAAAAAAGAAAAAAAAAAGAAAAAAAAGAGAAAAAAAGCTAAAAAAATGATGAGAAAACTAAAGTGATGAATAAGAGCTGGATTATTGTTGGGACTTGAGACATATTGCTATATTACATTTGTGCCAGTTTTTTTTATCAAGAGAGGTTGAATGTTCGATTACCTCACAGGTTTGTGGATTGTCATAACTAGCAACATGGGTTTCTTGGACTTGTCGACATGTATATTATAAAACTATTTTCAGTATATATTTCTCATGCCTTATCCACACCCTTATTAACCCTTAGCCTAACATTATAACCCGAATAAAAGTCCTATTTTGATATTTATACCTGGTGCTTACGCCTTGTCGGTGCAGTTTTATTTCTTATACAAGTCTATGGTAACTTAATGAATCACGTCTGAGAAATTGAGTGTGATTTCTCTTTTACCTTCTATTACATCACATACGAGTGTTTGAGTGAATTATACTTTTTCTTATTCGTGAGGTGCTTAGTCATGATATTATAGCTTGAAGATCACTGGGTATTGTTAAACATCTCTGCTTTCGCATATTAAAAATCAAAATTATTTTTAAAAATTCTACGTTTGTTTTGTAAAGATTATTATTTTTCTTTATTTTGCTTGAGGACAAGCAAACCCTTAAGTATGGTGGGGGGGGGGGGGCTTGCGCCTTTTGCACTTATTTATTACAAAAATCAAAAATATTTTTGATAGTTTCACACCCAATAAAAATAATTTTAAAAATAATAATAATAATAATAATAAAAATTTAAAATTTTAAAAAAAATATGTATATAAAAATTTTCTTGTCTTGTCATGTAGGAATTTTATTTCTGAATTTATTTTTCTTAGATTTGCTTGAGGACAAGCAAAGTTTAAGTGTGTGGGGATTTAACGCTTAAATTATACATGTTTTTATATGCGTTATCAATGATTTTATATATATATAAATTGGTTAATTATAAGAACTTTTGGTATATAATCAAGTATATTTGCTATTGTAGGTTCTAAGTACGTGTCATGGAAGAAAACGGAAGAATACACGAATATTTGAAGCTTAAACGAAGAAATTACTGAAGATAGAGATCTCCCGACACCTGATCACTGTTTTGGTCATAACTCGGTCATACGAACTCTGTTTGACGCGATTATTGCGGCCACGCAAAGAGAATTCAATTATCTACAACCTTGAAAAAGCAAAGTGCTGAAAACGCCCTAAAGTGCGGCGGTTTAACCAAAAGGGCGGCGCACTTTTAAGTCGGTGGAAAAATTAAAGGCAATTAAATATAGACAGCATTAATACCCGAAGTGCGGCGCACAAAATAAAAAGTGCGACACACTTTGACCCTCGAACAGTCTATAAATACCCTCTTTGGCTCTCCCATTTTAGATATTTCTCATACAAACTTATATCTTACACACACACATTCATTAGAGCCTTTAGAGAGGAGGAAGGATTGGTGAGGATCCTTAGATCCAATGATCCAAACACCCTTTTAATCTGCCACTTACCACCATTTCACCACCATACTACCACCACAAACCACCACCATAGCCATAAATTTCCAAAGTTTTAACACCATATCTAGCCTACATATCATCCATTTCCGTAATCTAAACACTTCTCACTTAGATTCTTAGAAGATTCACACCAAATTCTCCTAAAATCACTACCATAAGCCTTGTTACCAAACACTCTATTTGGTGACACCTTGTTGAATTTCCAGAAGTTAGGTGACTTATTTCTGGTTATCTCAATAACATTTGGTTGTTGGTTGATCATGGAATTGTTAGTTTTGGGTTGGTGGTTACGTTAGTCGAAATATAGGTATTGGTACTTTGTTCTCATATGTGAAATATTATATGATATTTGGATGATTTTACTATGACTTGTGAATATAAATGTTTATGAATTCGATGTTATCTTGCTTGGATCCTTGTTTTTCTTTTGGTATATCATTACAATTGAAATAGGTCAAAGGGTTAATTGTCTTGATGTATTTTGAATTGCTTGTCTATGGCGTGTAATTATCATACTTGTGAGAATTGTGTAGTAAATTGATAATCAACCCAAGTAGAATGATATTTCAGACCCTTCCTTATGTTTACCGACAGGGTTGGGAGGAATTCATATGTATGCGTATTTGATATAAATCATTCTTAATGCACTTATGATAATGTAGTATATAGGCCAAAAGGATTCTATGTTATCATTGGTAGATATGCTTGTTATTATGATTACCCATCATATATGACTTGTATGCTTTGTTTATATAAAGTCTTTCTCTATCTCTATCTATTATGTTATGTGGATCATGCCTTGTTTCTTGCTTACTTTATACACACGTTTTGGCTATTTGATTTGTGACAATCATTTAGCTTTGTTACTTGATAAACAATTCGTGAATTGCTACAAATCCTATGGAACGACCCGAACTTACCCAAAACTATATTACACTCAAATAGGATATACTTGCCCGAATGGTGTGTGTTTTAGTCAAAATTGGTATTTCTAGTTATTATAAATTTAAAGATTGTAAAAACACACATCGGTTTGATTAAACTAATAATTAATAAAATAAATCTAAACTACTTTGGTGATAACTTATATGATAAACGAACGTATTTACTTAATCACGTACTACTCCTTATATTGCTTCTCCTAATCATGTTGCTTTGTCACACTTGTGATGATCTGTGTAAGTATTTCCTAACTCATGAACGAATTACACGAACCCGTCGTCTATTTAATATTCTGTTAAGGCAACGCACAGGTAAGGTAGTATGAAGACTATTACAAGGCCCCTAAGAGTATATTAAATGCAATCAAAATATCTTAAGAGGGATAAACTATATTAGGGGTATGGTAGTATGAAGACTGTTATCGATGGTATCCTTTCTACACATTCGGGTTTCCCTAGACATTTATGTCAATTTAATATCTTATGGCTAGTTTTCTAAAGCCTAACTTGCACATTCATCACAAGAAGCAACATTAAAAAGATCTACAATCTAAGTTTCATGCAATCATAAGTAAATACTTATAGATCTAGCCTTGCATGGAAAATAAAAGAGAAGAACAAGAATTTATCACAAAACACCCTAAAATGAACTTCACTTGATTAAGTCATGCAGTTGAGGCTGTTACAAGAGGGTTTTGACACCCTAAAAACATTCCTAAAGGCTGCCAAAGTTGTATTTTAAAACTAGGATTCGTCTCCCAAAAGTTACACACTAAAACCCTAAAAACGGATTTGTATATATAAGAAAACAAGCGTAACGGCGTCGCTTTATGTTCCTGACGCCGTCGTGCCACAATGGTATTCTAGGGTTTTTTAAGTCGGCTTCATTCTGACGCCGTCACTTGATAACTTTGACGCCGTCGCTTGTAGTTGGCGACTCCGTCGCTTATAGTTGGCGACGCCGTCTGTACGCACTATATGCTTTTCTTTAAAATAGTTGGTGTAGAGTAGTCTTGTCTGTTTCTTCTCCAATTGAGCCCAAGTCACGTGTATTTCCTCCAAATCTCATCTAAATGCTAAAAATACATAAATGAATGATTAAGCACATAATTTGGGCATATTTGCATGATTTAGATGGTTAAATGACCCCGAAAAAGTATATAAAATGACACCTCATCACTTACACAAAAACATCA